>JARKHS020031327.1:0-152023 GCA_030143305.2 Amblyomma americanum | reverse complement strand
ATTTACCACGGCACGCGAGTAACAAATGCACATAAAGACAATGAGAACAACACTTGTCATGCAGGATATAGGCCCTGCTTTTTTGGCGCCGCATTATAGCTGCGGCAACCGCAGGCGGACTGCCTCCACTCACATCCCTATATAGCCGCATACAAATAGCGCGTGTGAATACAGATCATTAGCAAAGAAACGCAGAGCGGGACTCACCGGCCATGCGATTCATCCAGGCTTAGTAAAACGACGCAGGAGTCTTCGTTCCCCTAACAGATGAAAAGACGTCGCAGCACTCTTCATGCCTTACCCGTTGAAACTCGCCAATGTTGACAGGCCGAAATCCTGGTCGTTGGCTTCCAAAACACACACCTGCTCACCTTCCTATTGAATGAGTTCTTCACACGTGTCCGCCGTACAAGTACTCAAGCAATGCCTCAAAGAGGCAACTAATACAAACCACGAACTGTCGGTTGCGCTGCAATGGCGCCGACGGCTGCGCTTTCGTGTCGGTGAAAAATTACAACCGACAAAAAATTTGTTTTTTAAACCATGAATACTTATATTATCTTCACAACAAAGACACTGCATTTATTTTATTATATTTGTAGAATATTTAAGAATACTAAAGCGCTTTCAGTTACTTTTTCTGGCATGTCGTTTATAGAAGCTGCGATCCTGTGATCGCCTGAAGTGACCCGGATGCGCTAGCAGACGACGGAGCAGACGACGGAGCAGACGACGGTGTTGACAGAATGCAATTTCGTTTGATGCCAGATAAAATCACTAAGATGCGACAAAAACCGCGAAGAAAAGCGCCGTATCTCAAGTTGGCGAATATCGTGGATAAGTTGAACGCAATTGGAACTATGGAGAGTAGCTGCGATGCATTATTTGCGCGACACTGGCACGCTCACCGGAGATCATGAAACTTAACAGCTTAATCGGTGACCAGTACAAGCGGAGTGCTTTGATATCAACTGCGTTACGAAACTACGTCGATACTTGCGTCTCACTTTAGCTAATATGCAACAGTGGCTAGCACTCGCCGCATCCTGATCGCGTGTAGTTTAACAAGCAAGAGCCCACTAGCGCATCGAAGCAGGCGTATTTTCGAGCTCGTATCGTTACGAAAAATACGAGTTGTTTCGGCACGTACTGGAATTGAAGTTCTCAGCCTGTGCGTCACGGACGGTGACGATGGCGTCGCGGACGATCTCAACTAAGACTCGCCGCAAAGCAGCCGATAACCCAAGCATATGTGCGTTAAAGGTTGTTCACCAGTAGTGCAAGCGTGGGCATAAAGTATCGCTCAGTCGCAGCGCCAGTCGCTCGCTTCTCGATTTTCCAGCCTTCCGAGTGAAGGTCGCAAGCTGTTGAGCCAATCAGTGAGCCAGCGGGAGTGAGCGAGGCGAGCTTTCGGGAACGACGCCGCCCGCGGGCGCGCCGGGCAATGAACTACGCGCTACCCCCTGGCTGCCCTAGTCGTCGCTAAGCCTAGCCGGTTTCACATCGATGCAGCAGCTGAGTGCACTTCGAAACTGGCTAGCGCTGAGGTGCTGCTCTCGTCATCGTTTTACTGTGAACCTCGTCTCATATTAAAACAAAGATATGCTCGGTTTCCGCGACACCTTCAGGAGCGGAGCCAGCTGAGGCCAGGGGAGCCGCGATTGAGCAGCAGCAATTAAAGGCGCCGTGGGGAGAATTTGTTTGTATTCCTGTTATCGCTTCTACCAACGACTCGATATTGGCCAGCGATACTCCATCCGACGGCTTAGTATGGACTTGAACAAACATTACTTTCGCATTTTTCTGACGCTGGCGGCCGGTATTCAGGCTGGCATGCCGCGCCCGTACTTTATCATGTCGCTCAACTGTATGGCCGTGGTGCACATCAAAACCCCCGGACATCCTCGTTTTCGTTCAGATTGTCATAGCACACAGTCACACTTCGACCAGAGTAGTTTAGAGGACAGAGCGCGGGTGCACAGGAGCTAGACTGTGTCAAAGCAGGCGAAACTCTTTAAAGCGCGCGGTTGATGTCAGTCCCAAGACTTTATTCTCATTTCGACCGAGAATCAAATCGGTTCAAACTCGCCGGCCGCCGCATTTCACCTTTGGCTGCATACGCTGCTGTCTATATTTAGCGACATTTTCGTGTCACCGTCACGAAATTTTCAGTGAAGGCAATGAACGACATCGTAAAGTATTTTTTTGCTATTTTATGATAAGCACCACGTCACTGCCGCTAAAAAAAATTCTCCGCCAACACTGCATCAGCGTTGGACTTAAGAGCGTTAGCTACGAGAGCTTCAAGTCTTTAGATGGGGGTGCTAGATCGGGGTGCTCAGCAAACGTGGAGAAGACAAAATACAAACATCTGAGGGCATTTCGTTTCGGAAACATTCGTTCTAAGATACAAGCAGCGTCATCTACTTCAAAGATTTTGCACTACTATTGCGATTTACAGCCACCTTCGCTATATCCGGTATGTTTCCTCCTTATATATCAGTTAACGAATTTTATAAACGTGTGCATTACAACAAGATGAATTGTTTGACTGCATCCGGAACTCTCTGCGACAAACGATTAGGCCTTATGGCTGTCTGGAAGTCCCCGGAATGCACGGTTTGGGGACGAAAAGGTCGTCGGTGCGAATCCCACACATATTTTGGGCTTCATCTAAATATTTATTTTATCCTCAGGAACATTACAAGTCAAATGACACCACTTCGATCGTTATGCGTCAAACGGGCGGCCCCCAAATTTGATGCAAATGGGGGTCCCCGGGCTTCCACTTCGATAGCCGCTATACTGGCATATGTAAAACGTATCGAAGGTATCTGTGACAACTGAGACTCTACGCGCCCTCTGTTGCTATGTGATATAGTGTGGTAACTGTCTTGGCTAATTTGACCTTCCCTGCAGACAGACGTGTCCTTGACAAAGGTAAGTAGTAAGAGCTGACGCTCTTAAAACTGAAACGCGCGGAAAAATGATATCGGGGTTGCTTTGAACATTTATACAGAGAACTGCGTGCATGTACACACATGCTGCCTTTGTGTTGCCGGATGGTTATGGCGAGTAATTTTCCCTCATTGACGATTAACGACATTCTTTTCCGCGACGCATAGAAGTGTCCTTGGTTTTTTCTGCGCATATAGTAGTAGCGGTACATTATGTTACATGGCTTGAACATGTCACAGAAGCCAAGAGGCCACTGACTTTCAGTAGCGCCATTCGACTTGCGCACACCGATTGGTGTGCAGGCGCTGTCGTGGCTGCAGCTACATGCCGCCACCGCAAGAGCGTGCGGATACGCAGGCACCGCTGGCTTCGCCGCTTGTGCATACAGATTTTGGGCTTTCAAAGCCGCATTATACTCTTGAGCATGCACTACTTTCGTCACATTGTCATGTGGGAACAGAAGGGAATTAGGTGATTGCTCGAGCAGTGCCTCTCCTCTAAGCCAATTCTCGTTCGGTGAGAGAGCCAGGTCGCGGGAAGCGAGTTGAAAACTCGATTCGCCAATGTGAATGAGCACTTCATTTCGCTCGGTGCCCGTCACCAACAGACCAGAGCACCTCGCATCCTCTTCGCGACTCGCCACAGTGAACGCGCTTTGAAGCATCTTTGGTCAATTTGATCCTATCGCTGTCACACGACCGCACGACAGTATTTCTAGAATTCTGCAGTAAAATAATTACCCTCACCAGGAATCTGTCGTATGACACATCCCACGATAGGTATCTATCGCGCGGCACAATCCACGACAGGTATCTGTCGCGTGACTCATCCCACGACAGGTATCTGTCGCGCGGCATATCCCACGACAAGCTGTTGTGTCGCGCGACAGGCCGCACTACAGGTACTTTTGTCGCGTGAAAAGAGGCGCGCTAGAAGTCTGTCGCGCGACTGAACCCACGACAGGCAACTTTGCTGAGGCACGCAATCTCTGTCGCGCGGCACGACTCCCACTGTCGCGCGACAGTACCTGCGACAGAAACCTGTCGCGCGACAAATGCTGCGACAGGGACCTTCTTCGCACGACAAAATGCAGGAAAGATGTCTGTCGTGCGGCAGAACCTACTACAAACAACTTTGTCGCGCGAAAGAACCCACGACACGAAGCTTGTCGCACGACACAAGGCACGACAAGACAGCTTGTCTTGCGACACAAAATTGTGTCGCGCGACAGATGCGCGACAAAAAATTCTGTCGTGCGTTTTGATCGGGTTGTTCTGCATATCATATCTTTGTAGCATAAGCCGAATGGCGGTTTAGGAGAAACTCGGTGCAGTGCTAAAAAATATGCAGTGAAAGCTCATTAATCCGGTCTGCAAAAAACAGAAAGAGAGAAAAGCTAAGAAAAGGGTTTTTAAAGTTGTTCTACAAAGAGCTGAAACATACATTGTCGAATGCTTTTGACATGAAAACTGCATGGCAGTGACACACGGAGGCGTGAAGCGGCTTAGTCTAACTGCAATTCTGTAACAGTTCACAGTAATTATCTCTCATGACACGCGCAACGCTAATAGCCACTCGCCAGCGCGTTGCGTGCTTCCCAACGCCGCTCAAATCCAGCGCGCTGACTGCCAAGTCACGTGGCAGGACACAGCAACCCCTCCCCCTCTCATCTCCCTCTGTGCATCCCGGCGTGATATCCGGCTGGGCTTTATGCCGCGCCGTGCCATGGTCAGTGCTGCTGCTGTTCATGTGCTGTTGGTGTCTGATTTGAAAATTGTTGCTTCAAACTTGCGTTTGCGTTTCCTGCTTATAGTAGCTTGTGCCGCGTGTCAGCAATGCAGCCGTTAGCGTACTTTGTGAAAAAGTGACCACGACGAGAAGCATGGAGCCGCTTCATCTTGACAACACGTTTGACTTCAACTATACCAGACGCTGCAGATTTTTTCTTACCGCAGCCGCAGCCGCGAAGCAAGGGAAGAAAGCGGTTACTGCAAGGCATCGAGTCTTCGTTTCCAGGTGAGACCCATAGTGTAACGCAGGAGTGCGTGCAATTTGCGACCGCGAAAATAAACGAGCGAGCGCAAAGGCGAGAAGAAGCGGAAGGGACGAGGCTCTGTCAGCTCAGTCCTGTTCGTTTCCCTTCAGCATTGCGCGTTAGTGACTCGATGTTTCCGCGGCAGCAGTGCATTCCACATCGAATCGTCAAACTGCTGGTCTGTCAGTGTTCACCGTCTATGCGTTGCGCCGGGAGCGCCGAGGTGTAAGCATAGATGCGTTTGCTAAATGGCAGGCACGCGTAGTTGTCCGAAATGTAAATGCGGCAATTGTATACCGCCCAGCAAGGCGCGTGACTATGTTTTGGGCTTTCGTTAAGGTGGTTGCCCGACTTCCTGTTCATTACTCGACGTGGCACGTGATCGTGCACTGCCTGCAAGCTTGTTTTTTGACGCCACTATCGGCCCGTTGCGGACTGCCGATAGCGTGAGCCGCTCGGTGCTACTCGCTACGCGTATGTGCGTGTTTAGAGTGATCTCGCGTGGCACCTTAAAGTTAGAACACACCTCTACGAGCCAATTACACCCGCTGTCAAGCTCAGAATCGGGGGGGGGGGGGCGGGTATGACGCGTCAAGGCATGAAAGCGACAGATTGAATTGAGCGACGTGTCGCTGTAATACCCCAACAAACAGAGCTGCCTCCTCGATCACTTTTGTAACATTGGTAACATTGCCTGCAGCTGTAAAATTATTTTAGTTGCAGGAGGCCGTGAAGAAACATCATTGCTATATTTTGACGAAGTAGCCCTAGAAAAAGAGCGCTTTGTATCACTTTCAATTAAATGATTTTGAATGACCTAAGCCGTACAGAGCTTGTCATAAACCTAGTGTGAGAAAGTGGGGTTATGTATTTGAAGTTTGGGTTTTTACACATTTTCTTGTAATTGTGTGAAATGCCAGCCATACGAATAATTATCAGGAAGTGTTAAGCATTGTGGGTGCAAAAATACACACCTGGAAATTATGATGTTATGCAGGCGAATAGCCTGTTCTTCAGTAGTGAAGAGGGCTGAAAAGAGCTTCATCGGAGAGGATGTCTCCACTGTCCAGATTTGGGGCTGTTCTTGTCTGTGCCCGTTCAGCGTACATTGCAGAGCACAAGTATGTATCGAGTTTTCTAAGATCTAGCTGTTTTTATTTCCATCTCTGTGTTGAGACCAGTGTGTTGAAACGTCTGCTTTGGACCAGAACGTTGATAGCATGTATTCGCATTCCCCTATTCAAAATAACGTGTGTGTCTTCTCAATTGCTCATCATCAGAGAGTGCCACTTTCATGCTCAGAAAGAAGCAGTGCTTAAATTCAGGGGGAGCTCGGCTGACTTTAGATCTCCTACCAAGACTAACGAGGAATCTGAGACTCCCCGCACTGGAATGTAGGGAGTGTACGAATTCGAAGCAAGTAACCAATTTTCTTGTTCTTGTTAGTGGTGGTTGGAACATTTCTCCCGTCATTTCTAAATTTTCTTGGCGGTTTTTAGCAAGAAACAATAAAACGTTTTCTTAAAGCGGAGACGGAAAAAATGCATAGTTGACAGCACACCACACAGGCTGGAAGAAAAAGGAAACCCGCACCCTCATACCGCGAGTGAGTCCAAAGCTGGCCGTTCAGCTCCAAGGCTAAACAGCATCAACGAGCACACTGGTATAGCCTCAGCTCAGCCACTTTCTCTCTCTCTAGTTTCCTTCCCGCCTGTTCTTGAGTCACTAGAGACCCCCTTCAATGCAGCCAGGCTTTAAAAAACATCAATATGAAGTAATTGGCTACAGGGCAGCATTTTAAAGATATAGTACAGCATGAGAACAATGCTTTTGTCTTTTTTTCTCTAGTACCCATCTCAAATGGCACACCTCATAGACAATTATAGTAGAAGGATATTCATGTCATCCTTCTTCAGTGATGCCGGTGTCAGGTGGCACTCCTCAGAGACTGCTCCAGGAAAGGCGTCTTATTTAACTTGGTGAAAAAAATATGAATGATGTTATATAGTGCAGCTATGAATGCGCCTCAAAAATGAAACATTAATTGGACTTGACAGCCTCTCTTTTAAGCTTCTCTTCTGCGGCCTCTCACTGTATAACAAAAGTAACAACAGTGCTAATTTTTATACAAATCGCTCATCCTGTGTTGTCTCTCACGGTCCTGTCTTCTTGCGCTATCTCTTTTTCAAAAGCGATGCACCAACAAGACCAAAGTTCCACCCTATTAAGACACACAGGAAGAACAGACAGGACAGCACCCGTCCTGTCTGTTCTTTCTGTGTGGTTTGTGCCAAATTTATCGGTTTTTACTTTCGTTATAAAATGTTACACATACTAGCCCTGCAAGAGGCACTGTTAAACGAACCTCTCACGGTAGTTGCAATATATTTACTGCCTCTAGATCTGAGCGAAAAATAAGCCCAGTCTACTGCAGACTACTCCAGGGTCTGTTCAAATATAGACTGTGCACAAAAAAGCTAAAAGAGCTAAATGAAAAAAGGTTAATGTTCAACATAAATTTTTACCTCTGTGATTATCTTGGTCAGTTTTGATTTTTTTGCCATTCCACTTGCTTGGTGATGACACTGTGCAAGTTCAGTGAATATACTTGCTTTAATACACTTACAGGAAATTAGGAGCTTGTAGTGACCTGTTTGACTCAGCCTTTCGGCATGCTACCTGATATCATAGTTCAACAAAGCTTGAAAGAAACTGCATATACTATGGACACCAGATGTTTGCTTGCGTCTTCCTTCAAATGATACCTTAGACATTAATGTACATAGACCGCCCGGTGATATTTGCTCTATGACTGGTAAATAATTTATAATTGTCTCTCTCCTTGTTGGTTCAGTATTATCAACCGAACCATGGCTGTGACGTGTAGTTCGTTTTCAGGTCATGTCAAAAGAAAAAAAACTGGTAATATAACTGCTGATATGGCATTTGTTGCCATTCGAGCTTTTGAAACAGGCTATTTTAGGTGTTGTAGTGAATTAAAACTGCATATCAACATTATCAATGTTTTTTTTTAATGCCTCACCAGACCTAAATGCCAACTAGGCATCCGAGACATCATTCGGCTGATCAAGCCTGAACAACATGAGGGAAGCAAATGGAATAATAAAAAATATTTAATGGTAGGCAAAAACCACTTAGGCATTCGTGTGTTCTAATGTCTAATGCAGCATTTAAAAAAATATATGTGACCAAAATTACTTGTTTATAGTCATTGAAACTAATTTTTCGGTGCTGCACCTTTCACTGTTCTCAATTTGCAGAGGTAGAAGTGTTTGGTGCTGCTTGCCTTTTTTTTGTTCTCTTTTCATTCATTGGTTGTGCCCTGTTTTCCTGTTATGTTGTGTTGTGTCATCGCGTTCTGCATCCCTTCTTTTTTGCTTGTGCATCACTTCTCTTCAGTGTTTTTTTTTTTGTATAACACTTGGAAAAGGCAGACAGGTCCTTCATTGAATGTGAATGGTGCACACTGGAATTTTGCTCTTGCCACAGATGATGTGGGTCATATGGGAGCTTGTGTTAAGAAGTAATGAAGGATGCAAATGAAAATGATGATGCACACTTGTTACCATTTTGTAGTCCTTGCGCAATTTCTGTCTTTGAGAGGCGCTGTACTAAAAAAAACTAAAGTGCACCGGAGCCGCTAGAAACCTTCTGTGTGAAGGAAAGGCATACTATGTTCATGACAATTTGATGATTGTGCCAAATTTCAGAATGATCATTTTACTACTTCTTCATGAACCTGTACTCTCTAGTGTTACACAAGGTGTAAAAGCGGAACTTGTCTCTAATTTCTCTTTGCGCTTCAGTTTTGTTTCCTTTTATATTTTGCATTTCTTAGCATGAACACCACAGGCCACGCACTCCAGTATTAACCAAGTGCACTCCTGTATTACTTTTTATAATGAAACAGTGGCAAGTCGAACGTCTCTGCATGTGGGCCCCTCGTTGAGCACTGTTCTAAGGCAGTAAGTTGTTTGCCTTGGACTATACGAATAACTCATGCGCTTCAAGCTGAAAAAATGTTAAGTATTGTTTTGTTCAATTTTGACTACAAGAAATTTGATAACTAGGCAGCATGTTGAGGAAACATTAGCTTTACTGCAGGTCAGCCGGCATTAGTGACTTGCTTGACAAGAGCATGGGCAAGAACTGTAATTAGAAAATTGCTCTTAGCAGTCACTGCGTGTTGATTTAAAAACTGGAAGTGCTCCTACTATTTTTATTTTCAGTATTTGCTGCCACCCATACTAATCTGCGATTTTCAAGGATGAAGTGATTTTAATCAATAATTGTGCAGTGGAAGTTGCAAATTCTAAAACGCAAACCAAGCAGTTGCTTTTTGTACTTCACACTGCTATCAGAATTCACCACTATTGCATGGCGCCATCAACGTCAAGCTGTAAGTCTTGTGTTGGTAATAAACGAAATGATTTCTTACTTTTTTACTTTAACAGGCGTTAAAGCATATTGCCGCTGTGAAGTATACAAATACACTTAATATTATATTCCTGGCTGCGAATAAGGCTAAAAAATTTATACGCGTGTTTTTTTTAGTAGGTGTATCTGAATTCAAGGTAGAGAAGGCAATATATTTCACCATGAAGGGAATTCGAAAGGATGCAGTATTTCACAAGAGGACTGCTACTACCATCTGGTCAACAAAAGCCGTTGTACAATGCAGTACCAGTGGAAAGTGCTGAGGAGGTGACAGCGGAAGGCAAGGAAAAGGTTCTCCAGAAGGCTAAGCATAGAGGGCTGGGATAGTTGGTTCCGGGCAGAATTATGAGACTTCATTCCAGCGCACAAAATTATGTCCCGTGTTCGGGGTGTCTATTCTCTTTGTTCGTGTTTTTTTGTGCGCAAGAGTGATGTTTCATAATTCATTGAAGTGAAAAATGGATGCACTGAGAGGTAATTGCTAGATTAAGCTGGATTTATCTCAGAGGCACATACTCACTCTATTAGTGTATGTGAGAATTACGACTCAGGTTTGTTAGTGGTTTATAATATAAGCGCCAAACATAGGATAATGACAAACATACAAGGGGTGACCGAATAATATTAGGTATTGTCTTCGTTTGAAAGTTTATTTACAGAAGGTTAATCAATGGGTACAGTTAGCTCGCGTTAGGATAAAATCAGCTTAAACGCTTAGGCTCTATGTGCAGTGCGGCAGTACATAATCAGTGAAATTACTCATAATGAACAACTTTAGTGAATACTTCTCATGCCATGGAAGCAGAAGACTGACAGTACTTAGCAGGCATTTGCCCTGAGGCTTGCATTTTAAGTGCTGAGGCCTAAGTGATGCTGATTCAGTATAGGCATTCATGGGTGCCGCCAGATTTGCCATCATCTATGAATCCAGCGGTTTTCTCTACTTAACGACTAAAATTTGTATGTTATAACTTCTAGCCATCACTGAAAGCATTTTGCATGAAAATAAGCTTGAATTGAATGCTAGCTGGCCTAGTGTTTATCTCACATATGCCGTAATGAAAGTGTCTTTTAGAGGCCACCATGTAGTCCATAATGAGCCCCTCTTTTCGCTTACCTTCTCTGCTCTCTTGTCAAGCTGTTATGCGTGCAGTTTTGTAAATCACGTTCTAGCTTCGGCTACTTCAGTTTACATGTAAAAATATTTTGGCTACCTTTTTGCTAGTTTTGCTGCATACTTTGTAAAAGTAGTTTATGGCATTGAATAAGACAAACCATACATTAGCCACTCTTTTTCACACTTATCAGGGACGGCCCATTGCGCCCGGTAGAGATGGCTCGAAGCGGTTGCAATACTTTGTTGCATACATCTTGGTAGGTATCATGTGACCTGTGTGTTATGTATATGTATGGCAGTAAACATTGCTATTTTGGAAAATGCGACGGTCTGCCATACAATGTCTGCGAAGCTTAAAGAACCTCTCTAGGTTCAAAATAATTTGGAGCCATATACTGGAGTGTACTGAAGCCGCTATTGTTATCTGCCTTGCTGTGAGAAGTCCCTCTTGCAAGTGATCTGCCTGCTTAGAACAAGTCAAGTGGTTAAGCTTATTCACTTAACTTGTAATAAACTTGGAGATTTTTCCTAACTGGAACCCTAATGCGTGGATGCACCAAAGGAAGTGCATCTTACTGGAAGACAGGGAGTGCAAGGCACCATAGTGGGCAGTGCACAGGACGCAGAATCTACTGTTGATTTTGTACGTGTGCAAGTGTTTGCAGGTACAGTGCAGTGAACTGCACCAGCGGCTCAGGACGTGTATAGCAAGCTATACGTAAACAAAACAGATATGCACTCAGGCAGCTTTTGTTTTGAATAAATTCAGCAGCAAAAATAACCTGTCAGCCTTTTTTGCACATCTGTTGCGGTTTTACCAGTGCCAGGGTTCTGAGCATTTTGTTTAAGGTTTCCTTTTGAATCATTAACATTCCATTGTTGTCGTTTTGTATGTGGAATTCAGCTTAAAATAATTTAAGCAGTCGGCTTTTTATGCTTTACTGCCAAAATAGGAATTGTCTTCTAAATAGATGCAGCCAGACAGTGCTTTACTGGTCTGCACTACATGCGCATATATGGTCTCAATACATCGATTTTGTTACCCTGAAATGTACACGCATGAAATATTTTTTTCATTGGAACTACATCTTAACTCCTTTTTGTGCCCATCTTTATGGACATCTTCTAATTATTTCTGTTTTCCTTAATTCCTCTTAAATTTTGTTTTCTGCAGCAGTAGGATTTTCATATCAATTTATTTCTTCAGGTTACCAAGTATTAGAATCTCTGAGCCTGGTAATGAATAAAATTACCCAATACGCTAGAGTGCTGCTCATTGTCTCTGAAAACTTGACTGTGTTAGAAGCACTGTCATGCTCAATATCAGCTGCAACGCCAAAGTGTGATAGGAATTCAGATTAGGAAGCAGGCGTACCCAGCTGTGGTGTTAGCTATGAATACAAAAAACACTTAAAGCAATAATTCACACTTTCATTCACACATCATGATGACAAAAAGGCGCAACGGGGGAGGCACCTCAAAGCGTTTTTCGGCGTCTTCCTTTTTGTCCGTGTTCATCGTCATACTGTGTGAATGTAAGTGTGAAATACTAGCTGAGCTAGCAACTGATTTCAAGCAAATTAATGCATGTGGGGTGCTTTATGTGGGTAGCATTGATTTAGTATAAAGCAGAAGACAGTTGATTTACTGCAGAGGCATTGCGAGTCGTAATTAATGTGTTGTATATGTTTGCACCACTGAGCTAAATTCTATGGCAGTATTTACTAGTCTTTGCACTGTGATTATTACAGTGTATTTCACATAAATGTTTGATTTTGTTCTGTTTTTCTGCAGGCATTGTGACTACACAGCTGGAGTCAAGCTGCTATCAGGAAAATGCAACATATTCGACTTTGTCAGTAAAGTTGCACTCTATGATGCAAAGGACCTCCATCTTGACTATACTACCAATTTTTTCTGCCAATAAAGCTAAGGATGCTTTTGAGCAAATGTGAGCATTTTTTCTTTTTTTACGATACGTGCTTGCTCTTCATCATTGGCAAGAACAGAAATGATGTGGTTATGTGCATGCAACAGTGTAGAATCATGTGAAAATTTATGACATGCAAGTGTGTGCCACACTATGCCTAACTGCATGCAGGTGCCATCTGATGAAATGCTCGTGCCATCAAGACAGGCGCACCGAGATTGGTGGATGTTAGTGCACCTGTCTCGACATCAGGAGTGCTTGCCGTTTTACACCATTTGGCGTTCGTTCGCAGGGATCTGTTAATTTTGCTCACGATAGTACGTCCAAACTCACAGCATCTCTATCAAGACTACACCAAGCACACCAAATCGAATTGTACACCGACCACACCAGGAAACACTAAACCAAAGCACACCGGAGCCGTTATCAGACAACCGGGTCACAGTACAGAACACCAGAGCAGAACACACTAAAACACACTGCACTATTGCACATCAGGACTCGTGTCTGAAATCCCTGTCTGGTCGGAACATTAGACATGGTCACACCAAAAAACACTACACCGGGTCACCACGAGAGCCGTCTGAAATCCCTGTCTGGTCGGAACATTAGACATGGTCACACCAAAAAACACTACACCGGGTCGCCACGAGAGCCCGTGCCTGAAAAGCCCGTTTGGTGTAAACACCAGAAACGGGCTGGTGTTTTTATCGACTGGGTATATTGCATTTTTTTCAATTGTGCCTATGAACTACTGGCAACGTATTGATTCCTCTTAATATAATTTTGATGCATAGTGTTTTGTTCAGGTGTAGTTTAATTTGAGCCGTCTACATATGGTGAGTTCACTTCAGATAAATTTGGGACGTTGAAATTGCCTCGTGTTGCGTTTGAATTTGTAGACCTGAAAGCCTCATTTTGTACAAGTGTAGTTGAATGAGGATTTGCTGTAGATATTATGTAGCCTACTACAAGACATTAGCGCTAGCATTAGCCTTGCTGTGCATAGTCGCAGCTGATGGGTATTGCTTACATCAGTCATGTACCTCCAGGCTACAATTTTGTCATGGCTCAAGGTGGCCTTGAAACAATGACTTCACTTTTTCTTCCTTATCTCATTGTTTGGGAAGCATATGCCTTTGAGTCATGCATAAAAGGAAGTTAATATGATGCAAAGGTGGGCGTATAGAAGACAACAGAGAATTCTGTTATCGTTAGGCTTAGTCAAACTACTGATCGTAGGTCTGTTTGAGTCCTCTGTATGATCCTGTTCTACATGCTTCTGATATTTTGTTGACTTGCACATGGTTCCTCGAAAAGAGAGCTTTATTAAATTTTCCTTGCATGGTTTTCATGGCATTGTTCGCTTTCTATAATCTGTTTAATCTCTTTCAGATCAAAAACCTTGCACTTATTGGGGGTGAGAATGCTGATGAGGCTACAAAACTTATTACGAAGACAGTAGTGAAGACTACTGTGGCCCTCAGGTACACATTGGAGGGGGAGGGTGAAAAACAAGCATTTAAGAACCTACAGCTGTACAGCGCAAATGTTGGTGAGTACATGTGAATGTTCTGAATGTTACAGAAAATTTTTGAACACACCGTCTAATGGCAGGAAAAAGCTACTTTCAATCCACCTGGTATGGTTTTCAGCACTTCGTTTATGAATTACTTAGTAGGCATTTAAATTTAAATGATTATAGATACCAAATTTTTGCTTGTGTGTTTTCTTCTTTCAAACCATGCGTTAGACATTCTATACGTGTACGACCACTAAATAATTTATAATTGAATGTTTCTTTACGCTGTTTCGGATTCATCAATGGAACGATGACTGCGATGTGTAGTTGATGTTTAAGTCGCATGAGGCATAAAAATCGGTTATATAATTGCTGACAGGTCATTTTTTTCATTCCAGGTATTGGAAGAGGTTGGATTAGATGTCGTAGGGAATTGAAACAGCTTACCAAACATTGTATTAGGTTTTCTAGTTGGATCATGTGACCAAAACATCAACTTAACGACAGTCATCGTTCGGTGGATGAAACCAGAACCGCATAAGAGAAGAAACTTAGTCACAAAGTTTTTAGCGGCTGTAGGCAAATACCACCCAGTAATACGTGTATTTTATTATCTAAAGCATCGTTTGACAGAAAAAAAACATGCAATAAAATAAATTTAGAGGTCAGTTCTTTAATGGCTCATGCACCTTTCGGTTATTCTTATTATGGATATTTATGCTTATTACGGTTATGGATAATAATAGCAAAAATATTTGCTGATATTTCAAGCATTGCACATTGTAGCACCGCATACGGTTATGAAGCATTTCCTTGAAAATGTGACTAATAGTGTGCAAAGTGATTTTTTCCACCACACTGATTACCAATTTGAAATTTGTGTTTATTTTTTCACTTTTACAGCTGTTGTGCAGTGCAGATTTCAAACAGCCACCATGGAAGGCATTAACAACAGAGTAGCTGCATTCCTGCGGGGGCAAGAGACAGGGATGGCGGTCGAAAAGCTCGAATGAAGGAGGTGCACCCTTCGAACAAGAATGCCCAAAAATGAATTCCGAATGTCTTGGAAGGACAAATAAATAAATAAAAAGCATTCTTAGATGCCTTGTTATGTCAGATATGTGGAATGTAATTTCAGTAGTAACATGTACACAAAAAATACTGATGTGAAGAAAGCCTCTCTGGGTTGGCAAGGTGGGCCTTAAGTCCAGTTGGGTCGGTGGGCCCAAATACATACAGCTATATGGGTTACCACTGTTGACTTCCCACAATTGTCCCCTAAGAAACCCACTGGGCTGTTCTGTTAGACCCTGTGGGGACAGCAGAGGTGGACCATACATGGGTAGCCGAAGTGGGGCCCGAATAGGGTAGCCTAAGTGGGACCAGAACGGGCTAGCCCAAGCGGGCCCGGAATGGGCTAACCCAAGTGGGCCCGGAATGGGGTAGTCCAAGAGGCCCGGATTGGGCTAGCCGAAGGGCACGGAACAGGCTAGCCCAAGGGGATTCCAGCGCGGAGGTGCGTGGTGCTATGAAGTAAGGCCACTGAGCTGCCCTTGTGGTTCCCCCCGATGCCGAGTTGCAAATGCCGCACATATACTGCGTCGGGCCCCTATGGGCGGCCCATTCCGGGCCCACAAGGGCCCGCAAATCAGAGCCCCATTTGTGCTACTGGGGATGGTCAGCGAACACGCTCCGTTTGCTCGAAACGCCGTTGAGAGGGCTGCATTATTGTGGTGCACGGGGGCAATTACGTGGCATTTTTCACGTTTCGTCTACAAGATGATGTAACGCTCTTGGCACTGAAATGAATATTTGAAAATTTGCATAATTTGTCTTAATTAACTAACTAAGCGGAATATGAAACATATTTTGAGGAGCACCACACGATGGCAAACATTGTGTTGCTGGTTTTGAGCGGGCTGCGGTTTACCGCTTTTTTTAATCCCGTGGTCAAATTAGGTGGAACAACCTGTATATACCCACCGAGAGCCAACATATCTTGCCAGGTGAGGCGATTTTTGTGCAAATACTGGGCTCCCAAATTGTCGCACAAGCGTCAGAGTGGTCGCGTTTGAATCTGGGGGCTATCTAGAACCAAACGTTTCGTGATAACTTGCGTCAGGCATCGACGAGGAGTCGAACTGTCAACCAACACATACATTGACATCTATGGGAGCCCTTCGGCCTTGCCAGACGGAGCCCTTTCCGCTGACAGGTTTGGGCACGGAGGTGCACAGATGCGCATAGCGCCCTTGCCGGTATAATGCTATCACGCTGTCCACACATAATTTAAATAAGTGGTGATTGCCTTCCTGCTAGAAGACATCATATATGAAAGGACGACCGAAGAGGGCGAGTTTTCATTGTTCCCGTAAACGGGATTGAATTCGCGCACTAGGTTATTCTCCGGAAGCTTGAAGTGGGCTGCAAATATACTTACGCGAACGGCTCATTTATTAAAACTGAACTTTACTTCGGACAAATTAATTTCGTATTTGCGAAAGTACACTTTAAACATACTCCCAACATGCAAATGCGATTTACCCAAACGCAATTTCTAGCACTAGGTTGTTCAATGGCAGCTTGAACAATGCTGCAAATGTGTTTGCACAGACCGCTCTACGGTAGAATTGAAGTATGCTTCAGACTAATTATTTTCGTAATTACGAAAGTGCCTAGGGGCTTTACCATGGCACAAGCATCGATCACCGGTGATTGAAAAATTGAAACTGCTGCGAACACGGCCGTTAAAGACATATGAGTCATCTGCTTTATTGTTCACACATTGAACTTTTATTTCTTGTGTGACTTATATTTTGTCTGCAAGTTGGTAACTTTTGAAGTGCGCTTGAAGTTGAGGATGCGGCGTCGAACGCTCCAGCAAGCCGTCAAAGTAGGCAACGGCACGCGCTCATAACAACCCAGTCGCACGCAATTCTGTTGTGTCTATAGCATCTGTTTTTGATGCATCGTGTAGCAGGGACTTCCATGACGATGTTGCATCATCCTACTTTGTTTCCGAAGCTGAAACTGCGCAACCAGAACCCGGAACGCTCCCTTTTTTATTTACTTGATCCCGAACCATTTGCACGAACCGAAGAACTCCAATGCAGCCATTACGGTGATGCTGTGCCATCTAGTTTGTTCTGCAGGAACCACTGTTGATTTTTAGCATAAACTGCAATGTTCTCGTGAGGCGCAATTTTTTATGTGCCCTTGAAGCGGAGGCTGCGGCGTAGGGCGCTCCGAACGCGGCGGTTGTGCGGGTTAGAAAAAAACCCGCTGCACCTGATTCTACTGCATCGGCAACATATATTTTCGATGCATCATGTAGCAGGGTCGCCTGTTATGATAGGATGCGGATTTTGGTTCAGCAGCTCAACACAGCGGAAACAGAGCTTCGAACGTTGGCCTGTTAGTTTCGCTTTTAGTTTCCGGTACGCTTGTACGAGTGTAGCACTCCTATGAAACGTATAAAGTCTCTAAAAGGATGCGGTACCATTTATTTTGTTCAGAAACTAATTTATTTTTGTGTAGCGTGCAATGTCCCCACGAGGCGCAAAGTTTTGCAGTGCCTTTGCGGCTGAGACTGCAGTGGCTACGGCGTAGGCCACTCCAAGCATGGCATCGAGCACTCGAAAAAAAAAACCCCGCAGCACGCGATTATACAGCAGCGGTAGCAGATATTTTCGATGCATCGAATGACAGGGCCTCTGTCTATTGGATATTGGTTCTGGCGCTGAAAAGGCGCAAACGGAGCCGGGAATGTTGGCCTGTGTGTTGTATTTGTCAAATACTTGTGTATGTATAATTTTGCCCGTAGTTTGCTAAATTAATACTAGTGCAATTTCTATTTTTAGAAAGCATGCTTATCAAGCTTTATTTTGGCATATAACATAATACTTCCAATTGTTTTTTTGTTAGCCTGTAAAAATCGCATCTAGGACACACTGAAATCAACCTTTTCAAAGAGCGTAAGGAAAAAAATTTCCACCTCAAAAAGTGTTCCCGGTATAACTTTCATATTTTAGTGTCAATTTATGAAAAGAATTTGAATAATTTTGTAATCATAGAAAATCATTAATAAATTATTTCGGAGAGTTATTGTCATGTGAATCCAAATCTTTGTTTCTTGTTTATTTTTTATGTGCTTTTATATTTTTTTCACAAAATCTTAAACAAGTATTTCTTTTGAAATAAATTTGCTTAGAAAGCGCATTCGATTAAAAACATTGTTATGCTTTTTGTACACTTTTACCTGTCACACTTTGTCTAGAAAAAGTGTTTGTGTGAGACCAATGAAAAGCAGTCTTTTTCCCATGTAACTATAGAGTTAATATATTTCCAAATTACAAATACGATTTCCCGAAATGCAATTTCGAGCAATAGACCGTTCAACAGCAACTTGAAGTGTGCTGCAAGTATGTTTACGCGTACAGCTCATTCGTTAGAAATGGAGTGTATCCTCTGGACGAATTAATGTCGTATTTGCGAAAGTACAATTTAAATACATTTCCAGCATGCAAATGCCAATTAATAATAATAATAATTGGTTTTTGGGGAAAGGAAATGGCGCAGTATCTGTCTCATATATCTATGGACAACAAATGCCAATTCCCCAAACGCGATTTCCGGCACTAGATTGTTATACGGCAGCTAAAAGTGTGCTTCAGATATTTTTGAAATGGCTCCCCGTTTGTTAAAACTTAAGAATTCTACTTAAGAATTTATTTCATTTTTACGATGTTACACTTTTAATAAACTGACAAGATGCTAAAATCGCGTACATATTTTTTGGAACGTACTCGAAGCATGCTTTATGTGACGTATTTTTGAATAAAATTAATAATATATTTAGCTACCAAACATAAAATTTCAGGAGTCCATTTCATACATACTCTTATTGCGTTTATAAATACGAAATATGTTTAAAATACAATATAAATATCCCGCCGTGTATTACAAACGCATTAGTTTTTGCTAAGGGGCGATTGCCGATTTTCCCTGGTCGGGTCAGGCCGGATGTGCAGTTTACAAGAAGCTGGGGACAAATTGGTGTGTTGCCTCCGCCGAGGGGCCTTAAAGGTCGAAACGCCTCGGCATCGGCTCAACCACCTTGAACCCCTCTTCCTCGGACACGGCGATGCTACGTACGGCTAAGCGCGCATCCTCGTGTCCGTGGTGACGCACTGCTCACTGCCCGCGGATGCACAGGAACCCTGGTGTCGCAACTCCCCAAAGTCTGAACGCTGCAGACGCCCGCCTGCGGTTAGCACACGTTTCAAAAGGTGAAAGCCATATACCACTGTAAACTAATCTATGGTACGCCATGAGGCCTAGGATCCGTCATTAGGCATGCCACAAACAGATGTATATAGTGCTTGCCTTATGATAACGTCAGCTGCTTATGCGCCATTAAACCCAATATAAAACAACACTGAAGCCCGATGCCTGCAACCGGCATCCGTACTAATAGGTCGACTCCAGTGGAACCAACACCAATAGGGCCAACACCAACAGGAACAGGTCGAACGCCTACAGGGCCAAAAAGAACACGGCCAACACCAACACGGCGAACGCCAAAAGTGTTAACACTAATATGGCCAAATCATGGGTTCCTTCAGAGTGGCAGGCTGAAGAAATTGATGACTTGGTAATAAAGCAAGACTCCGTGCAAACTTTTCTCATCAGCGTAATGAAGCAGCCTTGCAGTTACTCAATGGAAAAGTTAGCAAACAGCAATCTCCTCAAGAAAACACCATAAGCTCCGTTACAACAGCGTCCAGTCGGTTTAAACAAGCAAGCAGGATGAGCACTTCGTATTCTCTAAGGCATAACTACCACAGAGAGGTCGCCAGCCTCTTTGAAAAATAAAAATGGTGAAAAAGGTCGTTGTGCAAAAGAAGTGTCGAAAGCCAGCTCAGTACATCCTGGAGGAATAAACAAAACGCCTTGACACGTAGGCTCTTATTCAAAGTGCTACACACAAAGGTCACGAAAATTCTATGCAGTTGTTGCACCTTCTTCATCACGCAGTGCAGCACATGCGACACGTAGATAAGCTTTGTAACCACAAAGACTTTTTATATTTCAACATCGTCATCAGGCAATCTAGGAATACTGCAAGAAGAATGATTACCCGTTTGTCTGTAATTCGCTTTTCCACAGGGCCGCTCTTTGCTTGCGGGATTGCTTTCCTACAGCTCCTCTGCTAGAAAGCAAACCGTCCGATCCTACTGCGCATGCGCAGTTTATGTTAGCTACCAGTGCAAGCGACAGATGGCGGTACATGCCGCAGCTGGTAGTTGGCGGTAGTTCTCGCAGCCAAATGCAGCTCCGCAGCTGCAGTTGGCGCCTAGTGGAACCGGGAACCTTGTTGTCCACACGCATGAACGCCGTTCAGTGCCGCATTGTCTCTCTGATTGGCTATTAAGACGATCACATGCAAATCGAGTTTCAAAAGTTGGGAAGGAAAACCGTCAGGCTTCGAAGTCGCTATTTGCTTGACGTCAAATTGACGTGACTTTGAAAACTGATTTTTACCACACTTATTATTGGCGCCTGGTTGGTAAATATCATTGTCTCTGGAGGAGAAACGAAGCTACAGCTGGCAAGGAAGAAAGCACTTGCGTTCGATTTAGCAGTTTATGGAAAATTGCTGCATACTGAGAAGGACAACTTCTTAATATCTGATTGGCTATCAGCACTGTCACGTGAATCATGCAGTGCGCAAGCATTTTGAAGTGACGTCCAAATGAGGTTTCGTGACACAAAGGAAGTTCTGCCATTGCTGAAAAATGCCGCATTTGGCCGCCATAATTCGGGACGGCGGCGAGATGGCCGAATTATGCTGATGAGAAAATGGGAAATACAAGGCTGATTTATATGGCTGTTAGGTCACTGCAGTTTGGTAGGCACACGTTTGTAGTAATGAAATGTTGAGAAACATCTTTGTTTTGGTCGCAAAAGGCATTCGAACGGCGTCATATGATTACATCTTAAAGCAGCAACATTCTCGAGAATTAATAAAGAGAGCGTAAATTTTCAGCCGCGCCAGGGCTCTAGCTGCTCTCCCGTTGCTTTCTCCATGCCCTTTGCAACCGCTTCTGTCACAGTGAGAAATAATCGATCCGCGGTTACTACAGCTCGGCAATGGCGGCGTCCGTCTCTATCGTTGGTTAGCATGAGATGCGACAAGCAAGGCATTTTAGAGTCTGCCGCAATGCTTTCTGAGGACTGGACGTACCAATCCGTGAATGCGCTAATCTGGCGAGTGACATGGTGCGGTGACTGTACAAGAAGCTTTGCGGCAACAGGCAGCGCTCGAGCACCTTGGTCTGCCTTAAATGTCGGATTGCAGGTGCTCGAGCCGTTGCTTTGACCCTGTGTGTTTCAAATCGTAATCGGTAGCTGTGAACGTCTGGACATCATTCAGTTAAGTGTTAGCCTCTCTTTACACGCTGTCCCTGACCTGACGTTCAACTAGTGAGTGTAGAGAAGGTGGCACGGAATGTTGTTTGCCGGTGGAGCAACAGGCCTCCAGAATGTGTCGGGCCTGTCGACGAGACTGTGCTCATAAGTGCATCATCTGTGTGTATAAGCGCAGTTTCTGAAAATGGCAGTGTCAGCAAGGCAGCCTGCATGTGCCTCGTACAACGTCCCGAGCTGAGATCAGGTAAGGGAAACAGCAATGAAACCTGTAACGGCGTCAGTGTGTGTGGCCTAACTGTTTCCGTTGCGTGCAGGGTCTAAATAAATATAAAGCCAACAAAACTGAGGGCGCATACGGTGAGGGCGAAAGTTGTGCACGGCCTTTCACGTCGTTTTTCTTCATGTCTCCCACGGCGCAAAGTGTATTTCTTTTCTGCTCTTGTACACGGCGCGAAATGGAGAAGAAAAAACAGTGTTCTCGAGCGAGATTTCTTAATTTTTGGTGTAAGCAATGTGAACGGAAGCTTAAATGACATCAAAATATTGATTCACTGCTTTAATTTTAACAAGCTTTATCACGAAAAAAACATTTGCCAGAGCGTGTATATACTCAAGTTGAAAATTTCTCAACTGTGTAACATGATCAGTTAGCACAGCAGTAACGTGAGAATTATTGTGAGAAGAAAATGTATTGCCGTAAAATGTGTGGAAAAAAAATCTGTGCGTCTTGTGCAATTTATATACATCATGATCATTCTCAACCTGACTGCACTCAATGCATGGCAAAGGCCTCTGACGTGTCTCTCATTTTAACTGTCCTTTGCCAGTTGCATCCACCCTTAACCTGCCAACTACTTAATTTCATCCGCCCACCTAACCCTCTGCCGCCTCCTGCTACGCTTATGTTCTCTTGGAATCCACTCCGTTACCCTTAAAGACCAGCAGTTATTTATTTACAGGTGTGCATTACAGATTCGGGTACACGAAAGTCTCTACGGACTTCATCCATCAGTCATTCGCATGAAAGACCTCTTCTTTCTCTCCCATGATTCACGTAGAAATCTTCAAAATGGTTTGCTCAGTATGCTGTGGCATCCATGAAGGGATGAAGTCCTAATACCAATACAATAACTTTGCATACAGCTATCTGAATAGAAGCAACAGCCTTCGAAACCATGGAAAGCATAAGGGCATTTGTTATGCTTTGCTTGGTTTCAATAGCTGTTTCTTTCTTCGGATGGCTGAACGCCAGGTTATTCAAATTGATGGTAGGTGGCTTTTTTCGGATGTGTCACAGCAAGTCCCTGATATTGCTACCTATTCTGCTCAGTTGGAAATTGCTAGGAATCTCACGGTACATTCAGTTGTAGCCTATTTAGCAAGCAAGCCTACTGTAACTAAAAGCAGCATTAAAAATAGCCAGACAATAAACCAAAACACATTACGAGTTTTCAGATTACCACATATGGGGGTGTGGGTGACTTGAAGGGTTGCTGCGTATCAATTGTCTTTTTTGCACTCAACCACAATGTCTTGGAATCTCCATTTTTATAGGTGCAGCTGCAAAACCATTCGTGTTTTTATGTTTTCATGCAGTTATTTATTCTGAGGTAAGGATAACCTTGGGCCTTCCCCTAAAATGTGCCTTGTAGCAGTTTCCATCACTGCAACAGGAGAAAAATACATATGAAATGATTACTGATACCCATCGGTCTCGTATATTTGCCATCAAGCACCAAGAGCATGCTGTTTACTTTTGGTGGGGGAGGCCATAGTTAAGCTGTTTTCTCAGTTCTTTGTTTTACTTCTTCCATCATTTTAATGGAGATTACAGATAAAAAAACTGTTACGAAAGCAGTTTTTTTCGTACTAATGATTTTTGAATCTTTTAAAATCAAACCTGAAACTTTATTTAATGTGACAATTAAAGCCCTGTACTGTGACGTATTTTGAAATCATTTGTGTTCTATGATTGAAACTTGAAGTGCACTGAAGCTCACGTTCTAAACACAGTGTTCATTGCCTTCCAGGTGACGGTATGTACATAGTGCCGCTTTGATGCATCACTCCTATCCTAGGAAGTCATGTGCTGTGGAATGGAGCTGCAAGGTTCGACAATTTTCACTTCTCAGCCAAAGTGCTTCTCAAGCAGGGCATCATTCCTTCGAAGGGTTGCATCAGCCGTCTTCGAAGATATCAAGTACGGTCCCTATGAAACAGGAGCAGTACTTGATATCTTCGAAGGTGATCACAACTTACACTGTGTAACAGCATGCATGCATGCGCACTCATCTGCAGAACTCACTGCCATTATTTTCACATGTGTTCATGCTATAATAAGTCTATGTGAAAATTTTTTATGCTTCATGTTTCATTTCTCACTGCAATAAATCTGTTCAACTTGGTAATTACTCTGTAAATGACACGAATGTGAAAAATGCTCACAAGGTGGTAGATTGTACAATCGTCCGCGTATAAACGTATTTTACATGTCATAATTCAACGAGAGCCGGTAGGACATCAGCAAAAAGGGCAGAGAAAGGCAGAGCAGGACTTTCACCGCAGGCGCGCTCAGCCAACCCCCTCTCGAAGAGGGGAAGAGGAGGACGCCCAGCGGGTGCTGTCACAGCGCACGGCAGCGCCAGTAATCAGTGTGGAATTTCCGCTCCTCTTGGAAAGGGCATCGCCCTGATGCCGCGGAATCACGGGGGGCCGGATAGAGTTTGTGGCGCCGGACTTAGCTGAATAAGTTCTAGCAGGCGTGGTAGGGCTTCATCCTGGAAACGTGAATGATTTCAGATGCCATCTGCCGCCTGGAAGAGCGGACCGACTCTTGCGGGAGCAGTTTGAATTAAGGCTGTTGTACGATCGTTTTTTTTTTGGTGATTGCGCACGCGTCCTTGCGACCATGCGCACGGCCGCGTGAGAGCGAAAGTCAAATGAGGTGTTGCACGATCAAGGTTGCTGCATGCGACCGAGCTGAAAACTGCGGCGTTCTTATTGACCCGCTCCTCAGTGCCGCCCTTGCGGCAGCACAGGCCTGCGCCATAGTGAACACAAAGATATCTTGACGTACGAATACCCACACATTGATATTGGGGCTCACCCGAGACGTGTTTATATGAGAGATTTTTCACAGCACGTAAAACAGAGATAGGCTGTGACAGCCATGATTCTCGACGCGGCTGGCCCTGACGTCCGTGAACGAAGTAGCGAAAAACTTTTGCAGCACCGCAGGCGAGACTTTAAGAGAGTATCGCGGGAAACGATTAACGTAAGCGCCATTTCTACTACAGAAAGTGTAAAAAGGCACCACATCGCGATCGTGACACAACTAGTTCGTCCACTAGTCGGCTGGACTCCGCTGAAGACCACCCAAATATGCAATCGTTCTACCTACGATCTAAGATTTTTTCCCCTAATATTTGAAGAGTTCCAGCATTGAAAATTACGCTGTACTGAAACGTGCTTTTACGATTTCAGAACGATGACGCGTTTCGTATCGCGAATTCTCGGTGGTGGTGATGAAAAGCATTTAATTAATGAAAGAGGTGAGGCTCTTTAAAGAGCCCCGCAATGAGTGGAGTCCTTATTCCGGGACCCCATTGGTCGAAGCCGCCAGCTTAGCCCTCTTGACCGAAGCCTTTTGGGACTGAAGGTCCGAACAGCCAAGCAGGGCCGCCTCCCATTCCTTTCTGGTAAGGTTGGGGTGGGGGGAGAGAGCTGAGTTGCGCTGGCAAGCCCAAACCATGTGGTCGGTGTCAGCCACCTCCCCATAGTGTTTGCACCTGCAAGTGAACGCGGGATCGAAGTGTTTTAGTACTGCCGGGCACAGAATTGTGTTCGTGAATAATCGGAGTAGAACGCGTTCGTTTGCTTTCCCCAGTCCCTTTGCAGGGGCCGGGTAGAGGCGTTGCCTATCCTTATAATAGGATGTGATAGCTTTGAAGGAGAGTAAGTAGCTACCTTCAGGATGGGCTTTCCTTTCGAGCCCCAGGCACAACACAAGCTGAAGAGGTTGCCATCGCCCTAGCTGCTTCTGATTCAAAATCCAAACACATAATAACATACTCGCGTTCGGAATGTCGCATTTATGAGGCTGGCTGGATAACTCCACTAGCTGAACGAATACTAAGGAACTGCAGCCGGGATACCGATCCTACACCCCGCTGCCTGGTTTGAACTCCGGGCCATCAGGGCCTAGCAGCAAACGAAGCTGCAGACGCGGCGGCCCGAGCACTCATTCACCGGGCGTTCCCATTGGCTCCTGAGCACCGACTTCTCGGCGCCAAGGACACGGAACTAGAGCAAGCCTGGAGAGTTGTGCTCAGAGCCAATTAATGGTGCCACATGCAGAAACCAGCTGGCATGTTGTCTTTACAAGTACAAAAAATTCTGAAACCGCTTATTTGGATGAAAACAAAGTGATTGCTTAGTACTTTTTAAAAGGCCATACATGCCTTTTTACCTTCAGTGTAAACATATCGTGATGTGGAAGTTGGTAAACTGGCTTACATCTGGATGGCTCCTGGTTGGGGCTGGGAAAGAATACTTCATATATTCAGAAAAACATGATACACTGACCTGCATAGTTGTTAACTCCAGTAGAATTTGAAGAAATATATTTACAGTGTGAAAGCTGTGCTGTTGCAAAATAAAATGAAATAAAAAATAAGCATCTATATGTACATAGGGCATAGATCCACATATTCTCTCATAAAGCTTTACAGCAAATATTTGACTTATCTCTGACAAAAAAATGAGGGATTGTAACAGTGATTTTGGTTCCTAAAACAACAGATAAAATTGAGCATTGTCTGCACCACTTGTCATGTAAAAAATTTTGGAACATGCTAACGTTGATTATTACAACATCTTCTGCAAAGTAATGCTTATTTCATTTCTCTTTTGGTTTTCAAACTGTCAAAGTTTCCACTAGGCATACCTTACGTTAAAATGATTTTGTCGTTAACCTAAGCTGCTTGAAGATTCTTGCCTAAGCTATGCCTACTTTTCGGCTTCGTAAAGGGAGCGCATGCGAAATTAAACCATCCTATAAGAGCTGGATGTATTAGGCAAACAAATGTATTGTTTTGTGGCCTCTTTTTGAGAATAATGCACCAAAATTATAATTCTTCTTGAGGTCTTCTATGAAAACTTTTTTTAATGTAAAGAAAATATCTGTATCAACAATATAATATCGATTACAGGTTCTTGCCTTTCCATGCGTTTCACTGTTGTCAATGTAAGAAAACACTGCAGCTGCAATCTGGCTCCATTCATGTCAACAGAACTGTATGTGTAATTTAGCTTTCTTATAGAGGAGAAGGAGGCAACCTTGTAAAAACACTGTAAATGCTGACCCCATAACATACCTGGCTGGCCATTTCAGATGAGGATAAGGATCAAATGACCATGCACATAAAAGTCAAATACGTAAAAATACAAACCTAGCGCTTAAACAACCTCACGTAATTGAAGTATCTGTGTTGCTTTACTTCACTGAGAGTAGGGTACAAGCACAAAGGAAGTACTCACACATCCGCTCGTAATGGAGGTGGGTATGGCTGACAGTAAAAACTATTAATGAAGTCCTATTAACATTGGGAAATAGGACATTCTCGAGCCTGCAAACGATTGTTCTGGAGGGTAGGAATGTTGGTATCTATAGTGGAATGGCAGACCATAGAACAATCAATGAAGACTAGTTATCCTTTACTGTTCGTGTAAATAAAAAGGTTAGTTAAATTAACTTGTGAAACGGAGGTGATCAGTGAATGTAAGAAAAGGGGAAGGGCCAAGTACAATACCTTTAGGGTTGCCTGAGATTCCAAAAAAAAAGAAAAGCAGGATGAGTATATCAGAGCTAAGGTGAGGAAGAACCAGCTCCGACAGCCTTGAGGTTTGAACTGTTTATTTGCGCGTCTTGGCGGCCTAGCCCAACTTCCTTTTTCTTGTCCGCCGCCGCGTGCCACGGCCTGCAAGCCGAGCGCGGCGCCAGGGGTGCTACAGGGCTCCTCCCCGTAGAGCGAAGCCACAGGATTCGCCCAGAGGATGTGCGTGGAGAAAGCTGCGCATAATAGTGGCGCATCCGAAGCGAGAGCGAGTGTACAGCCGACGGCCAGAGGGGTGGCGATGTAGGCTGGCTTGAGTCGGCCAGCACCCACGACGTCAGCGCGGCTGTTGACGTCTAACCAGAAGGTCTTCTGCGCACGTTGTGGGACGCGGAACGGTCCTTTATAGGCGACCTGAGGGGTGGACGGATATAGTCACGGCAGATGAAAGCATGAGTGCAGGGGGCCAGGTCCTGGCTGACGAACACGGACTGAGGGTGACGGGCGGCAGGGATGACAAGGTTAATGTGTCGAAATGTGTTTCGCAGGTCTCGCATGTAGGTGGAAGCGTCATGGATGAACGGAGGGGTGGAAAGAAAGAATTACCCAGGGAGAAGCAGGCGAACACCGTAGACTAAATCAGCGGGAGATGCCGAGGTCAGCCTTCAGTGCTCAGCGAATGCCCTAGAGGACATGGGGAAGGTGATCGGACTAGCGTTTCCTTGGGTGATAAGGGGTAAGGGGAGCCTTCAGTTGCAGATAAAGACCTTCTACCATGCCGATGGCGGAATGATGATAGGTAGTCGACTGGACGTGCCGGACACCGAGAATATTGGCAAGGGCAGGAAACAGGGCTGACTGAAACTGGCTGCCGCGGTCGGTGATGACGACAGAAGGGCAGCCGAAGCGAGACACCCAGCAGGCCATAAAGGCCGAAGCAACGGTCTCTGCCATAGTGTCAGCAATGGGCGACGCCTCAGGCCAGCGGGCGAAACGATCCACACATGTGAGCAGATAAGAGGCTCCAGGTGATAACGGGAGCGGTCCAGCAATATCTATATAAACGTGGGAAAACCGCGCGTCGGGTAGCCGAAAAGGAGAGGCAGGCGGGACTATAAGCTTGTGAAAGCTTACGCCCTGGCATTGAAGGAAGGTTCGTGCTCAGTGGCGCACGTCGGCATTGATGCTTGGCCAAAGGAAACGAGATGTGACCAGCTTCTACGTAGCAAGAATACCAGGCTTGCCTAGGCGGTGCAGTTTCTCAAAAATTTTGCGACGGAAAGCCAAAGGTACAAAGGGGCGAGATGGGCCAGTGGATGTCTCGCACGTAATGAACAGGGAGGAAAACAGCACTGGACTTTCGCCGATAGATAGGGACGTGGATGAGGAGCGAAGACGATTCAGCTCTGGATTGTTGCACTGTTCAGCCGCTAGGTCCTCCATGTCCACCGGTGATTCGGACGCCATGGCACTAACACGAGAAAGCACATCACCAGCAGAATTCTCCGGACCTTGGTCATGACGGAGATACACTGTAAACTCGGCGATGAAACACAGTTGGCTGATCTCGCGTGCAGTGTAGGTGCTGTAATTTCTTTGAAAGGCAAACTTCTAGGGCTTATAGTCCGTGATTACGTGAAAGTCCCGGACCTCCAAGAAGTGGCAAAAGTACATGATGGCAAGGTACACAGCGAGCAGTTCTCGACCTAGGGTGCTGTATTTGGTCTCAGGTGACTCCAGCTTTTGGGAGAAAAAACCGAGGGGCTGACAACTAGAGACATGCTGCTCGAGAACTGCGCCGATGGCAATGCTTGAGGCGTCGGTGGCTAGGCGCCGTGGAGTGTCATTAACTGGATGTATGAACAAAGAAGCATCTGTGAGCGACTTCTTGGCAGCAGCAAATGCTGCGGCAGCGTCCTCAGCTCACTCAAATGGAGCAGCAGATTGTATTTTGGTAGCCAAAGGTTGGTCAGAGGCTTCAAGAATGAGGCGCACTTCGGGAGAAAGCGACGATGAAATTTCCAGCGGCCCAATAATTTTCTGAGCTTTCTAAGCGACGTGGGGGCAGGAAATTCCTGAATGGCTAAGACTTTGCTGTGGAGAGGTCTATATTGGCACCGGTAGGGAAGCATTATTTTTCGTTCTTTTTTATTGTCCCAATATAAGTTTTGTCGAAAGGCCGAATATCTTTTGGAGTGACAAGGTGGCCGAGGAACTCTTGTAGCTGCGCCAAAGAGGCACTTGTTCGGGTTGATGACGAGCCTATATTCATCAAGTAGATGGAAGAGGGTGCGCAGATGAACTTCATGCTCGGAACTGGATGAATTTGCTATAAAGAGATCATCGACGTAAGCGAACACGAAGTCGAGGCCTCGCGTAACCTCGTTGATAGTTCGCTGAAAAGTCTGTACGGCGTTGCGCAAGCTAAAAGGCATCCACACATACTCAAAGAGGCCGAACGGTGTGGTAATGACCGTCTTCGGAATATCAGCGGGCTGCACTGGAATTTGATGATAAGCCTTCAATAAGTCAAATTCAGAGATAATCGTGCACCCAGCCAGATTTGATGTGAAGTCATGTATGTGAATAAGTGGATTGCGGGCTGGTAAAATGTGAGCATTCAGGGCGCGGTAATCTGTACATGGTCTCCAGTCGCCCGCATCTTTCTTTAGTACCATGTGAAGTGGCGATGCCCAGTTGCCGGAGGAATGACGTACTATGCCGAGTTCAAACATGTAGCTATGCGTTCTCCCGACAAGCGGCGTGAGCGGGCAGTGGTGGTCCCGATGTCGCAATGGGGTGAGTGACCGAGTGCTTCGTCGGTGACAATCTGGCGTGCTGCTTTGTGAGGTTGGGAAAATCAGCAGGAAATTTTGCTTACGGCGAAACAGCTAGGCACCAGAGCGCGCAGCCCCGTCACCGCAGCGGTGGATGGTACGCCGTTGACGAAGAGGTGCGTGCTGAGATCTATGAGGCGATGAGCTTGTATGTCCACTGCTAGGTTGAAGAAATTGAGGATGTCACCGCCGGGAACTGATTGCAAGACGTCAGCAATTTAGAAAATCCAACAAAACGTGCGACGCAATCTGAGCTTAAGCATCAGGGACCGTCTGCCGCACGTGTGAAGGGTAGTTGTTGATCGCTTGGTGCGAGGAGGTCTGTTCGCGGCCACGGCGATCTGCCCAAGAGGCCGCTATGACGCTGACGTGTGCTCCCGTGTCGACCAGGAATCGAGTGCCTGTGATCTTGTCCGAGATGTAAAAGAGGTGGCATGTCCGTCCACAAGCACCAATTGCCGCCGTCAGTGGCCGTTCCCAGCAATTCCCGACCAGGAGCACGGTGAGTGCACTTGCGGCCAGAGCTGCCGAAAGTATGGTGGGACCCAGCAGACAGCCCAGAGCGAGGTGGCTGGCCGCGCGTCGGATGGTTGGGGCTCCGGAGAGCACGAAGGGGTACAGGGGAGTGGCGGCGTGGCCTGAACATCAGCGGCGAACGGCGCGGCACGGTGCGAGGACATCGAGCCACCTGGCAAGAGCATCCAGTCGGCTTTATAAGCTCGCAGACTGGGAGGCATCGGGAGTAGCTGGAGGCAGAATGGTCACGGCGCTGAGATTGGGCTGCCGTGAGTAGTCCGCTACGCGGTAAGCGAATTTGGCGAACTTGTTCAATGAGACATCATCCGCAGCCGCAAATACGAGGGCCATGCTCTTGGTAAGATGCTGAATAAACAACTCACGCAGAAAGGGATGGGGCTAAGCAGCGGAGACTCCAAGGAGCTGGCGCATCCGACGGATGAGCTGTGAAAGACGGCTGTCACCATGCTCCGTAGCGCTGAGGAGCTGCTGGAGTTTGGTGCGCTCAGATGCTGACTTGCGGTCGATGAGAGCCGCCTTCAGTGTGTCGAAGGCGAGTTGATGACGTCCATTAGCTCCTCAGCGATGTAAGTAGGCAAGGATGACAACAGGTGGAGAGACTTGGTACCTTGGCTGGTGATACGTCGCAGCTAGAAATGCGCCTCAACTTGCAGGAGCCAGGCGCGGAGGTTATTGGACCAAAGAGGCGGCAAGCTGACTGGCTAGAACGCGCCCAACGAAACACCGTGATGCTGAGCGTTTGGGGGCGTGTAGGAGGATTGGGTTACGTTTTCTAAGCCGGGTCGCCAAATCTGTCTGAACTAAGGCAAGGAAGAACCAGCTCCGACATCATTGCGGTTCGAACTAGGTAGTTAGCCTCAGTTCATTTGCGCTGCTCGCGCTGCGGCGGCTTAGCCCAACTACCTCTTTCTTGTCCGGCACCGCGTGCCATGGCCTGCGAGCCGAGCGCGGTGCGAGGCGCGCTACAAGTAAGAGTTAGCATGGGCCAACTGCTGTCATATGGCTAGGATCCCTTAAATCCGCTCTGAGCTGTATAATGCAAGGCATTATTCTATGAAGGATTTTATCGCGTACTTTCCCAAAGAAACTAGGGTGAAAGTTTTTGTCATGGAGAACGAAAAGTTGGCTATCACAGGAATGCTTTTCAAAATGTGTACCGATTTGGAAGGAACAATTCAATGTGCCACCACAATTTAGCAGTGTGAGAGTGCTTAGTGTTCTACACAATTATAAATCAATGCTAGTCATAGAAATGGTGAATGATTTGGTTCTTGTGACATGAAAAGTATTAAAAAATTACCACGTTCTGCTGTATCCACCATGCCTCGTTAATTTTCACCTTTTAATATGATGGATTTAATTATGGGCAGTTTTTCAGGGCATGAATCTTTATCAATGCATGCATGCCTTGTTAATAACGAATCTTGCTGTTTGGACAACTTACAGGGTTTAAATGCACGAAGCCCATTGGGACGTGCATATTTTTCTCGTGTAATATGGACTGCAATACGAACGCTTCAACTGTGGTAACCAGATACCATAACACAGTGCAAGGACTGTTAGAAGTGTGTGGCGACAAATGCAGACTGAATCATATGGCTGTTAAAACCTGGAATCTCCCTCACACCGCTTGCAGCATATCGTGCGGTTTTTGTTGAGCCTTGAACTGCCAGGCATGACGACGCTCTCCGCTTGCACTTTCTGACTGACAAAGCACTTCTCTTTGTGGGGTAAAGATTACTGGCACTGAAAGGCTCGGCTACTCATTTTCAGGTGCACTTTGTTCACTGCACAATTAATAAGGATGCTCTCTGACATAAACTTTTTGGTATAATCTCGCAGATGTTTACTTTCAACACTATTTTTATTCTTTTGTAAACAGACCACAGGGCAGAAAAAATCTACTTAAATTAAAGCATGTCAGGCAAGAAGAAAACTTAGCGCAAGAGCAAAGCAGAAAATTTGCAAATACAATCCAATGAGTAAGGAAATGGGTTGAAATTAAATGTGATCTTAGCCTCGAAAGATCGATGGCTGCGCCGGCACTGTAGGAATTTCAGAAATGGCTCACCGTCAAATTTTCAGGGCCAACTACAGTTCAAGTAGGCATTGCACATTTTGAAAAATCAAAATAAACCTCTTTAACATGGCTTGTCAAAATGCACAAATATGGCACCGTCATGACAATACGACAAATGTGAGCAGCTGTGTGTCCCAAGGAACAAGCAGCTGAGCATTGTGGAAGGTGCTAAAAAGCATGTACATTCAAGCAAACAAATTTATGAATGCAGCAAATGCAAAGAAGGCTAAGAAAATCTAGGAATAATTCTACATTTCTGAATATACATTCTTATAGGCCTACCATAGCCTTCATCCAGCAGGCAAATAATGCTCACTGCACGCAGTCGCAGGTTAAAGAACGCAGCAGATGTAACTGTGCATGTGCATTGATCAAATATGCTTCTAAAGGCTTCGAGAATGTCTCACACAAGCGGGTACAGCTAACCTAGGAAGTGCTAGTTAACAACGGTTCGACACAAATAAAGTAAATTTGCTGAACACTGTGGCGACACAAGTGTAGTGAAACCAACAACAAATATCAGGTGCTTATTGAAAGAGTACGGTTTGTATGCCGACTTTCATTGCTAAAGCAGCACATCGAAATCGCTGCATTTTACCAATGGCCATAGGAACCACGATAATGCATTTAATATTGCAAGCATTTGTGTCAAATTCGACTTCACTCCATGCTGCTTAGCAAAAAATAAATTGTGATCAGAGCAATTTGCTGAAAATGCGTTTATATTTTTAATCAAAATTATCTATTATGGAAAACTATGTATGTAGTTTTGAACCCGAAACAACAAGTTCATATTAATAAGGCATAATTGTATATGCGCTGCTTACTTTGAGAAGCAAAAGCATCTGCTTTGGTCTTTTTTATTTTTTTTGCATCAGATAATATGAAACGCTCATGAGAAAGAGCTGCACTAGCCGGCACATATTACAGATTTGTGCATTAAGAACACCGATGAATGAGTTGCGACATTGGTTTGCGACATTGGTTTTTGTTCATGCATAAGTGTTCCTGATATGGTGGCACCATGTCACAACCCGAACTTAACACTGATCCTTTGGCTCAGACCATGAACCTATGCAGGGTAAGTAGGATTCATTCAGTTTGTCGCATAAAAATGTATTGCAAATATGGGCCCCCGCAGCCCGCAGAAAATAAAAAAGACGCTCCAGATGTGACAGCTCCCTGCAAACCGATGTTTTCACACAGATTTCACAGTGCCACCGGCATACCATCGTAATGCGGCCACTCATAGCTGCAAATTGCACTCTATGGAGCACAATGGCGCAGATGCTGGCGCCGCTTCTGTAGTCCCGGCTGAAAACAGCTCAACGGCCGTGCAGGCGAGGCCGCTTCGCATGCGCAAAACAAAAGTTTAATAATGGTCTCATCGCACTCACGGCAATTGTCTAACACAGTACACACGAACGATTGATATCGGTGATGACTGCGCCGCAGCACAACGAATTGTGCTAGCGATCACTGCAACCGCAGCTCGAACTTCATTTCGTCACGTCGCACTTACGGCAGTTCTCAAACTCACTACACACGCGTGCACCCGAACCAGGATCTGCTGTACAGCTCTCAGTTCATTTCACATTCAGAAAAACGAGGCGTGTGTAGTTAGCTTTTCAAACGTAATTATAGTTGCAGGTGATATCACTGACTGACGCAGAAGCACTCATTCCGACTGCAATCACTTTCACTACACTGACACTTGTCCCTGTGCTTTGAAGCATGCTGCATGCACAGGAAATTCACTCTGGGGAGCTGCTTCTCGCTGCTGTTTGGAAAGATCCTCGCATGAATGAACACTTGTAACTAGTGAAGTAGCCGAAGAGTTCTACACAAATCTATACATTAGTCAATGCAATCAGAAAGTTAATGATGGAGACAGTACCGCACAACAATGTGTCATCCCGAAAGTAACGAAACAGGAAATAAAGAAAGCCTTAGGAGCAATGCAAGGGGGAATAGCAGCTGGTGAGGATCAGGTAACAGCAGATCTGTTGAAAGACAGGGGAGATTCCGCTAGAAAAACTAGCCAGCCTTCTTACGCGATGCCTTGTGGCCTCGACCGTACCAGAAGCTTGGAAGAACGCAAATTTAAACTTAATTCATAAGAAAGGAGACGCCAAAGATTTGAAAAATTAGAGACCGATCAGGTTAATATGCGTTGCCTACAAGGTATTGCTGCCAGCTGTCCTCGAGCGGCGCCTTGAGGACAAAGAAGAGAGACGCGCATGCTCTTTCAGCTGGGACATTGTTTGACTGCTTGCAGCCTGTGCCTATCCATTTTGGTTCTTCAACCTATTTTGTGACATTTTGTGGTGCAGGTGCTGGGTGAGGTCGTACACCTAAGCGCCCCGCTGTGTGGCGTTGGACCAAGCCGAATCGCAGTAGAAGATCAGCACCGGCCCTGAAAGTAAACCTCGCCGACGGCTCGCACCTGCGTGTCCATTTCCTGCGGCTCCTGGTAAAATACCTTCGCTGCTCGAGACAAAGTAGAAGTCTAGTACGAGCAGTATGAACAGGGTCACTGCACTGCCAGCGAAGAGAGGTAGCGCTCCTTCATTCTGCATTTGGTACGCCCTGTCGACAATTACCTGGACAGGCCAGCTAGGAGCAGTAGTCAAAACTGAGTACCGCTAGATGCTTAATGGCTCGTTCGATGCAATGGAATTGCTTCAGAACAGGACAGCAGCACCCCGTTGAGGCCGGTGGTGTGAAAATATCAACCATTATTTGAATAAGAAGCACCGCTAAGTCCCCGAGAAATGCCACTTTGGCTACAAAGAGCTCAAGTTTCTCGGCAATGTTGTGAGCGCCGACGGCGTACTACCCGATCCCGAGAAAACTACCGCCATAGTCAAGTTTCCCCGTCCTACTGCAAACAAAATACTCTAATGCTTTATGGGTTTGTGCGGATACTACCGCCGTTTTATCGTCAACTTCTCCAAGATCGCTGAAGTCCTTACCCGTTTCACACGTGACGAAACAACGTTCGTGTAAACTGCCGAGCAACCGCCTGCTTTCACAGAGCTGCGCCAATGGCTGCACACTACCCCTGTGCTGGCTAACTTTGATGAGGATGCTGGTACCGAGATACACACCGATGCTAGACGCTAGCAACATCGGGCTTTCTGTCGTCCTCGTTCAACATCAAGAAGGCGCGAAACGTGTGATCGCGTATGCGAGTCGCACACTCTCGAGCACTGAAATCAACTACACCACCTTCGAAAAGGGGTGCCGCGCAGTCGTCTGGGCCACGATAAATTTTCGGCCTTATATCTATAGTCGCCATTGCAGTGTGGTCACAGACCACCATTCCTTGTGCTGGCTGACCAATCTCCGAGACCCTTCAGGCCGCCTATCACGCTGGAGCCTTCGCCTTCAAGAATCTGACTACACAATTGCCCATAAGTCCGGACGTAAACACGAAGTCACGGACACGCTCTCACGCTCATCCGTCGAGCAAGCTGATGACAGCGCAAAGGATGACAATCGTTTTCTAGGCGTGATCAGCAGTTCGGACTTGGTGGCAAAGCAGTGCGCTGACGCTGACCTGCGGTCTCTCATGGATAACCTGGAGGGCCATGCTTCCAACTTACCTCGCCACTTTTCCCGCCACTTGTCATATTTTAGCATTCGCAAAGGAGTACTTTTCAAGAAAAACTCCAGCAACGGTGACCGGACCTACCTCCTAGTCGTGCCGTAAGCCCTCCGCGACGACATCCTTTCGGCGTGTCATGATGAGCCCACCTCTGGCCACTTGTGATTTGCACGCACGCTCGCTCCAGTGCGACCGGCCTATTATTGGTCTAAACTTGCAAAGACTATCCACCGCTACGTCAGAGGTTGCCGTGAGTGCCAGCGTCGTAGTAATCACCGCTCAAGCCCGCAGGTTTGCTACAACCAATTGCGCCACCTCGCACACCTTTTGACCAAGTCGGCATTGATCTTCAGGGCCCAAACCTGTGTCGTTTTCTGGCAATAAGTGGAATATAGTTGCGACTGATCATTTGACGCGCGATGCGGAAACCTATGCGGTGCCCCGCAGTACGTCCTCTGAAATCGCGCGCTTCTTCATACACCACATTGTTTTACGACATGGCGCCCCGTCCTCAGTCATCACCGATAGGGGCAACGAAATTACAGCGCAACTCATGCACGACGTGTTCCACCTGAGTCCCACGAACCACCACAAGACTACTGCATACCGCACGCCGTCAAACGGGCTCACGGACCGCCTCAACAAAACCTTAGCGGACATGCTCGCAATGTACGTCGACATACAGCACAAGATTTGGGACGAGATCCTCCCATATGTGACGTTTGCCTACCTAGTCAAAACACACTACAGGATTCTAGGACAGAAAGTTTATGTAGTCTGTAGTCTTGTCGTATTTTGGGCATGTCTTCTGTAGTCTGCCTTCTCTTCTGTAGTCTGTCTTGTCTTCTGTAGTCTATCCTGTCTTCTGTATTCTGTAGTCTGTCTTGTTTTCTGTAGTCTGTCTTGACTTCTGTAGTCGGTCTTGTTTTCTGTAGTGTGTCTTTTGTAGTGCTCATACACTGTGTCACAGTCGTTACTGTGTCACCTGTCAATTAACACAGGGTTTGTGTGTTCTGGAGTTTGCAATGCACAAAAACGCACAGCTTGTTAATGGTCGCCTGTCGATTAACACAAGCTTTGTGCAGTCCAGAATAATTCATGCCAATAACCATTAGAATTGAAATGAAAATGACTAATTTTTATTTACTGTTTTGTGCTTTTTTTCGGGGTTGCTGATTCACCCTGTCCAGCGTTGTCCTGGCTGCAGGTTCCTAGATACATCGCCCATGAGCCAAGAAAAGTGATCTTTGTCTTGGCTGAAAAAAGAAAAAATAGAGATCACCACAGCTACCTGCACAAAAAAATTGAAAGCGTTGATGCCTCCTCGACACTGGTCACCTTTAAATTTGGCGCCATGGTTGTTTTCTCGTTGACTTGATAGCTTATCAATTAACTCTTATTTTACCCTCATTTCATCCCAGCAACCATTTCGAGCTTTAAAATTTTTCCGCCATGCATCATTCCCGCCCACTTACTGAATACCCGCCCAGTCAAATCACCCGTTCATTGCCTTTTGCGTCTCATTAATTACCTAATTGCCTATAATTTATAATACTTTTTCTTATCTCCTGGTTACGTATAAGTCACTTATCATTGGTGACGTGATTGCTCATTTCGCGTTTTCAAACTTGGCACAAAGCTTTGGCTTTGTCCATACTTCCAGATTTTCAAATTTGGCGCTGCGCTGTAGCTCCACCTACTGTCAGCGTTTTCAAATTTCGCGGCACTTTTTCTCTGGCCCAGCCACTTTTTGGACAATTTTGGCTGTAAATAATTCTCCGATTATGAAAATTTTCTCGCTCAGCACCCTCACACCATCCTCTTCCAATTACAACCACTCGTATGATGCTATCTCTTCTGAGTTGCCCACAACTGCTGTGGACATGATTCCCGGCAACACAGCCTAGTAAAGCTCACACATTATTTAAAATGTAATACTTAACAAGGCTCACGACTGACCGAGTTGGTACTGACTCACCTTAAAACCAGCCAGAAGACACAACACACGTGAAGACATGAGGTCAAGAGGCTGGACTAACAAAAATTTCATTGAAGGTTTTGATTATTTGATTTGATTTGTGAGGGTTTAACGTCCCAAAGCGACTCAGGCTATGAGGGACGCCGAAGTGGAGGGCTCCGGAAATTTCGACCACCTGGGGTTCTTTAGCATGCACTGACAACGCACAGTACACAGGCCACTAAAATTTCGCCTCCATCGAAATTCGAATGCCACGGCCAGGATCGAATCCGCATCTTTCAGGACAGCAGCCGAGCACCATAACCACTGAGCCACCGCGGCGGCATCATTGAAGGAAAGCCGCAAAAGAAGATCCGCGAAGAGATACGAGCGCACAATAACCCAAAGCAGTGAAAGGCGAAGTGCAATCAAAAGTCACTGGCATACTAATGAATCATCTGAAAAAGCAAATTCCTTATGGTGAAGGATTACTGACGGCTTAGCCACGCGTCTCCTTAGCCTTACCGATGTAGTAAGCCTCAACTATCTACCAAAATATTTATCCCTTCCGTAAACCCCTGATGTGTCGTAGAAATTAGGCGTGCAAAGACACAAGTCATCCTCAGATTTGCATTCACAAGATTGAGCGTGCAGTGCCAGATTAGAATTTGCCTTCCCCTTATAGAGTGAAAGTGCTCAGTCAGGTGTAAATTCAGATATCTGCCTTTCTGCCCATAGTAGTTGCAGCCATAAGCCAGTGGAACGCAATAAACTCCATTACTTTTGCAAGGGGTGAACCTTTTTTTGTGGCTCTGTTCATTGTGGACGATTACCCATAATTTTATCAAACCTTTTTTAATGGTGGCGCAAAGGCCTCCTGACTTGCACCTCGCTGTTAAGACAACAGCAGCATTATGCTTTGCCGCGACTTTCTTGAGACTGTGAAATACTGTTGAGGTAAGGTGAATCAGCATCATCCGAGTATGTGTTCCTTACCCTCGAGCGAGTGAAAACTTACTATGACAGGTTGGTGAGATGGGCAAGTGGGAACCCAGCTGCCATTAGCTTCGAAACCTTCAAGAATGCGTCCTCAGCACAGTGATGGCATGACTTATGTAAAGATGATGTCATGCACGCGATTGCACACCCATCAAGTGTTTCTCTCTTTACTGACCCTAATAAGCGACAAATACATCTCTTCACCATCCTTCCCCAGCCACCAGTGGTCCGACTCATAGCTAAAAACAGCCTTCCCCTATCTTTGGCTGTAGCTCCGACAAACATGGTCGTGCATAAAGCGCAGGTCTGCATCAAGAAACTGCTAACGGTTCTGCTTACACAATTCTGATCTACAAGACCGGCCTTGACCGCACGCCTTAGACTGCTAAAACATCTTGTGCCAATGTCACATATATTAAGGAGCCTAAATTAAATTGTAAAGGAAGATGTGAAGAAGACGACCCAAATTAACCGACGAATAAAGAGGAAGACGAAGCATTCGTTGAGGGGGAGAGAGATGATTGGTGGAGAAGCATACGGTGACGTGGAGAGAGAGAATTGGTGGAGAAGAGAAGAAGATGACGACAAGGCTTACGTGGACTAACACCGAGGCTATTAAAGGGCTAGTTAGAGCGAGGCATTGGCGGGGAACAGCAGAGAAGCGGAGGCTCCGGCGGGTCTGGGACAGTTTGGCTGGAAGAGAGCGACGCCGGCTACTGCTCCGGTGAGCTCGCGTTCTACGACTCCGCATCGTGGACTTTCTGCCGTGCCTGAGCCCGTTCCGGAGAGTCAGCAGAGGACGCTACCAACTGCTACGGCCAGGGGTGTCTCCAGCGCTGTTGCCACCCATCCGGGTGGTGCCCCCAACGCCAACAGCACCGGCATCACCTCCACGGGCGCTTGGACCGGGAGCTTGTACGACGCAGACAGCGACGCCAGCCCGAACACGTCAAACACCGCCAGCGACGCCAGCCCAAGCACAGCGAATGCCGCCTCGACGCCGCCTACTGGATCCATACAACGCCGTAGCCACACCCAACCAACCGTGAGCACGAACGCCGACCGCTAATAGTAGAACACTTGTAGTAGACGCTAGTAGCAGTGTGCCCGGGTCGTGTTTATTTATAGTCTTTGTGCTTTGTGTTAGTTTTTTTAGTTTCGTTAGTTTTGTGTTCTAGTGTGTGTGCCACGTAGCTTGTATTAAATGTGCGTTTGTGTGGGTACACCCGTCGCCTAGTCCATTTTTTCGGTCCGAGTGTTCTCCGGAGAGATCCGTGACAGATAACTTATCTGAACCTTCCATGTCCAGAAAAATTAGGTAGTCATGAACATAACGAAATGCTACTATGCCAAGGTCTTCCAAACAGGGCTCTAATGCCTTATCGACTTTAGACAAAAAAATGTTGCTGAGCAAAGGTACGACCTGCGTGTAAATACCGCCCTGCCAACTGACAAATGCGGATTTGCAGTAAAAGAACAGCCCCAAGAAGACAGCAACCGAAATCACGCAATCGTCTGTAAAAGCATGTTCATTGTTCACCCTGATGCTGCTTTGCACACGCCTCAGAGGTCTATCATATGACAATGAATAGTACAGGCCCTCCATGTCGATGCTCACTGCAGAGCACCTGCCCAGGTTGCTGTCCACAAGAAACTAGAACGCCACAGAGCTCCACTTTTGTGAGTTGACAGGGCGGTAGTTGCATGAGAAATCAGTAGTATGCACAGGGTCCCATGTCGCACCGTTTCTCCGCGACATTCTTCTGTCCAGAGTCGATATCGCATCAAAGCCATTTGGAAGACCTCGGCATAGTAGCATTTCGTTATGTTGATAGCTACCGAATTTTCTTGCACAAGGAGGGCTCAGATAAGATGGCACAAGATGTTTTATAAATCTTTAGGCATGCGGTCGAAGACTATCTTTTACGTCTGAATTTAACTAATCACCGTTTGCAGTTTCTTGATTTAGACCTGCGCTTTGGAGATGACCATACATGTTGGCACCACAGCCCAAGATCGGGAACCCTCTTAACTTTGAGTCGAACTACTCGAGCGTGGTAAAGGAAAGGTTGGCAATCACATGCATCACGACCGCTTTATGGAAGTCATGCCATCAGTGTTGAGAATGAATTGTCGGAGCAGGATTGCAAGCCAATGGCACCTGGGTTCCCACTTGCATCTTTCAGAGTGTGTTTTACTTGCTCGAGGGAACGGAACACCACTCGCATGATGCTGACGTAGTTGAGAAGCACAAAAGGCGGCCTCTATACCTTACCTCTACGCCATTTCACACCGTCTCAAAAAATTTGCACCAAAGTATTATGTTGCTGTTGTCTTGGCCGCTAAAAGTGAGGTAGGAGCCCTTTGCACCACCATTCAAACAAGGCTTGATACAACTACGGGTAATCGTCCGCTATGCACAGTGGCAGATAAAAAAATGTTCACCTCTTGCAAAAGTAAACGGGTTTTTTTGTGTTCCGCTGCCTTGTAGCTGAAACTACTATGGGCAGACAGGCAGATGTCTGAATGTGCACCTGGCTGAGAACACTTTCACTCTATAGAGAGGAAGGCGAATTCTTACCTGACACTGCACATTCAATCTCGTGAATACAATTGGAGGACGACATTTCTCTTTGCACGCCTGATTTCTGCGGCACATCAGCGGTTTAGGGAAGTGATAAATCTGTCCTGATATAGTTGACGCTTACTACATCGGTAAGGCTAAGGACATTTGCCTGGCTAAACTGTCAGTGAACCTTCACTGTAAGAAAATAGTTTTTAAATGGTTTACTAGTACGCCAGTGCCTTTTGATTGTTTTTTTGCCCTCTCACTGCTTTGGGGTTTTGCGCGCGTGAATCTCTTTGCATGTCTTCTTTTGCCGCTTTCCTTCAATAAAATTTCAGTTATTAGTCCAGCCTCGTCTTGTGCTCCTCTCTTCTCCTGTGTTGTGTCTTCTGGCTGGTTTTATGATGTAATACTGAATGCCGGAAGAGAGCCATTTTAGAGTCAAGCGCACTTATAATGGCCGCAGTTATAATAAATGTCCTAATATTACAAAAAATAGTGTTTATTTCACTAATTTATGCATGAAGTAAATGACACTGCATCAAAATAAAAAAAGAACTAACCCTCATGGCCAAACTGCAGTTACAGCAAACAAGGGGACACCATAAACCTGCCCCACACACAAAAGCTTGCACTTCAGGCCAATGCAGAAATCAGATCAGATTACTTCCCAAACTCCATGACACTGCCACGCAAAGAATGTGAAAAGCAATAAAAGAGCAACAAAAAAGCGAACTGTAGGTAGCAGCCAGTCTCAAGCAGACAAGCTACAAGGTCAGGCCAACATAGACATGGAAGGAGAAATTTGAAAATAAAAGCCACAACAAGCGCGTATTAATTTTTAAGGTTTTCACAGAACACTGAGCCCATTAAATGGCAAATACTCTCCTGAAAAAAACATGACAGAAGCGGAAATTTTTTTCGGCAATCAATTTTTTTATGTACTTCATTGTTTTTGAAGCATGGGCAGCTGCAGAGTAGTCTGTTTAATGCATGCATCCGTAAGCAATGCCATGCCAAAAACTGTACTTACAGAAAAAGCTTGCTTTACTGAGTGTATACCACTGGCCATCCACTAATTTTCCAGCCTGCTCCAGGTCCCTGGCACAAATCAAACGCAACTTGGTGGCTTGCACAACTTCTATGTAACTCTTAGTCTTAAGCTGGAAAAAAGTGAGGGATCAGCGAGATATCAAATTTTACGTGCATTGCTTTGTTTCAATGACCGACTAAGAAAAAAACAGCGTTTTCTATGAGCGCAACTATTTTTTCACACTAGCGTTCTACAGTAAACCATGTTTATTGCGACCTCATTACTGACTAGCTGCAAGGTCCCAGCACTACTGTGTATAGCTCTATGGTTTCAAATGCTTGTTAGCTCTGAGCTTTTGGGCTTACACTTGTTAATGCAGAAAACCTCTGAAAGGGCAACCAGAAATTCGAGCTTTAAGCCATAGGTATTCAGAAGCTCAGTGGTTCTGTGAGACAACTTTTGGCTGGGTGACACAGTAGCAAATGCTGCTCCAGTTACTTTAACTCCATTGCAAAAAACTCGCACAGCAGAGACCTGTCCTCCATTTTTCATTGCAGAAACAATCACTGAAATTCAATGCACACATACTAAAGGCTCACCTACCTTCAAACACAGCTTCATAATTATGGGTATAATTATTGCAATGAAATAACAGTCAGTACATGCAGTTTTCAATTTATCCAAAAATTATAAGCGTAAGCAACCGACAAACAATAAACATTAAAAAGGAAATAAAATAGCCAGAATTGCTTAAAAATATGCCAGAAGAAACATCCGACATCCACTACAGTCCAGCAGTTCTTTGGGTTTGTGCACCTTCAAACCACACTTTCTTACAGGCGCATTTGCACAGAAATTGGGTTGAACCTGATCTTTAGAAATCTTTTTTGGGTGCAACAGTAGGAAGAAACCAGGTTTCACCCAAAAACGACAGGGCCCTACACATTGCATCACAAGCCCAGATGGTGCACTTGAGTCGCCTCTTATGCTTATGCAAGAAACAAGAACAGAGATATCTTGACTAAATCGAAAAAAGAGGAAGTGCAATCCATGCGTAATGCAGAGAAGATATAAGCAATACCACACTAAAACACTGGGAGGATTCCAAGAGTAGGTGAATGCATGAATGGGTGGCAATCAGATGGCTAAATGAGATTAGAAAATTTCAGGAAAAAGGGTGGCAGCATGAGACACAGGATACAGTTACCTAAGGTGAATAGCAGAACCATTGTTCTGCACTAATTTTAACGGCACATTCACATGACAGACAAAATCAGTAACTCCAGAACACACTGCGTATCATGCGACTCAATGTCAATCACCATTGCGATTGGCACCAGCACTGCGGACTGTACATGAGACATGAGGAAAAGAAGACATATTTTTGCTCTCAACTTTGAGCAGCAGTCAGCTGCACTTTTAAGAGCAAAGCTCTTAAGTATGGCAACATTGGCACTTTGTTTTACTGACATGAGGGTGGTCGTGAGTGTGCAAGTCCCATGTTTGTTTTGCACCAAATGTAATTGCGAGGTATGTTTAACTAAAGAGGGGCATCTAACAAGGGCGTCAGCCCTCCACTAGGGCAGCTCTTCTTTAATTCCCTTCTATATCCCTCCCTTTTATCAGAGTTCAAGTGTCCACCAATATGTGATAGAGTTACTCTTACATTTCCTTCAATTTTTCCTTCAACTAATTTTAAAATTTCAAAGATGCAGCTTTAATGTAGAGGTACAAACTGTGCAGTATAACCATATGCTAAGGCAATAAACCAGCAATAAATATATGCTGACAGCAGCTTGCCAAGTGCATTGCAAGGATGCTATGCCATACAAGGATTGGTATCATCGTGATATGTTACATTACTGACAATTTGGTCTCTGTATCTGAGATGCTGGTAAACCATCGCTGTAGAGCACAATGTTTTTAAAGAGATAAATGAACATATAGGTCCTTTTCGAGGACACATGCATACCAGGCAACAGGTGTGCAATGTCAAAGCACGTTTATGTTAACAGCAGCTGCGTCAAGAGCTACATCAGCAACTATAATTTGTACAAGTGTACAGTTTCCGGTAATTATAAGCTGAGGTACTGCTGTGAAGTGCATGTAGAGTTTGCATGCATTTCTAAACCTAGCTGCAAGCCTATGTTCAAAATATTTTTCTAAATAGGCAGCTAAGATATGCATCACTGAAAAAGAATAACTAGCATGAACAGATCAGGAGGGATGACACAGGCGAAGGCAGGAACCAAGCATCGCCCAATAGATGCTGGCAGCTGGCAACTGCAAATAAATACATCCAGAGCAACAGCTGTCAGTGGCTGTAGCCATGTCATGAATGACAAGAGAGGAAATTGTCTACTGCTTTAAAAACTAAAATTAGACATAATATAAGCAAATAAAATACCAATGAGCTAGCCCATGACAAAAGAACTGAACAGATTTTATGGAATGCACCCATATACATTCTTTGAGAAGAGTCACAATGACTGTTATAACCACACTGAAAGATGAGCTGGCTGAAATACCGCGCACCAATTTGAATACAGGATCTGCATGCAGGTTTTCATTAATTCCTATCATGGTGCGTTGCACCAATGTCTAGGAATTAAATTGAAAGTTGCACCCAGTCTGCCTTGGTTAAATGAGAAGAGAGAATGGAAAAAGGCATGCCTTAACTAGCATGCAGCTTGATGTCTCACAGCACAGCTTAGCATCATAAAAAAAAATACCGAAGAACACTCGTGAGTGCGGCGAAGGGAGGTCTGTGGGTAGGATCCCGTGCCTGGGAAGAGTTCCGAGCTCGGAGAATCACCGGCAGCACTGCTGATGGCACGCAACCAAGAATAAATAACAAAGTGAAAATAAGTAACAAAAAAAAACATCTACAATGGCGAACTACTTGAATGCGTGCCGCACAAGCGAGGGATATAGCAAAAAGGTAGAAATCCGAAATAAGTGCAGTTGCATCCCCGACAGCTCGCAAAGCACAGAAGGAGAGGAAGCATCGACGCTTACAGCTCAGCAGACGCATGATTCATCTAACTTTTACATAACACTGCCTCAAATCCTGTTTCACTGGGGAAGCACACATAAGTTTACAAATGACAAGGCGAGGAATATGCACCAGCCTTTCGCATGCGATCACTCTCTAAGAATAATTTATTACGACCACTGTCTCAGAATAATTTATTACGACGAAAATTAAGGCACAAGCACTAATCCGATAAGAACCAACCCTCAGCAATATAGTGCGGTGTCTGATCCAGCTGACCTAGCGCGAGCGCTCCGCCGCGCGGCACTTCTCGCTCATCGTCTTCTACGCAGTGCAAATCCATGATTTTGCACTGAGTGTCGAAGCGCTAGCAAGCGAAAGAGTAACTCTGTTGTGATATCTGGTGTCATTTTTATTTACCACGGCACGCGAGTACTAAACGCACATAAAGAAAATGAGAACAACACTTGTCATGCAGGATATAGGCCCTGCTTTTTTGGCGCCGCATTATAGCTGCGGCAACCGCATGCAGACTGCCTCCACTCACATCCCTATCTAGCCGCATACAAATAGCGCGTGTGAATACAGATCATTAGCAATGATACGCAGAGCGGGACTGACCGGTCATGCGATTCATCCAGGCTTAGTAAAACCGTGCAGGAGTCTTCGTTCGCTTTTACAGATGACAAGACGTCACAGCACTGTCTTTCTTCTTGGCTTACCCGTTGAAATTCGCCAATGTTGGCAGGCTGTATTTCTGGTCGTTGGCTTCCAAACACACTCCTGCTCACCTTCCTATTGAATGAGTTCTTAACACGTGTCCGCCGTACAAGCACTCAAGCAATGCCTCAAAGAGGCAAATAATACAAAACGCGACGCGTCGTTTGCGCTGCAATGGCGACGACGGCTGCGCTTTCGCGTAGTTGTAAAATTGCAACCGACAAAAGAAGTTTGTTTTTTAAACCATGCATATTTAAATTATCTCCATAACAAAGACGTTCAATTTTTTAAAAATTATTTCACATTATTTATGAATATTAACGTGCTTTTAGTTACTTTTTTCTGGCATGTAGTTTGTAGAAGCTGCGATCCTGTGATCCTCTGAAGTGACCCGGATGCCCTAGCCGACGACGGAGTAGACGACGAAGCAGACGACGGTGTTGACAGAATGCAATTTCGTTTGATGCCAGATAAAATCACTAAGTTGCGACAAAAACAGCAAAGAAATGCGCCGTATCTCAAGCTGGCGAATATCGTGGATAAGTTGAACGCAATTAGCACGATGGAGAGTAGCTGCGATGCATTAAATTGCGCGACACTGGCACGCTCACCGGAGGTCATGAAACTTAACAGCTTAATCTGTGACCATTACAAGCGGATTGCTTTGATATCAACTGCGCTACGAAATTGCGTCGATACTTGCGTCTCACTTTAGCTAATATGCAACAGCGGCTAGCACTCGATGCATCCTGATCGCGTGTAGTTTAACAAGCAAGAGCCCACTAACACATCGAAGCAGCCGTGTTTTCGAGTTCATATCGTTACAATAAATACGAGCTGTTTTGGCACGTACTGGAATTGAAGTTCTCAGCCAGTGCGTCACGGACGGTGACGATGGCGTCGAGGACGATCTTAACTAAGACTCGCCGCAACGCAGCCGATAACCCAAGCATATGGGCGTTAAAGGTTGTTCACCAGTACTGCAAACGTGGGCATAAAGTATCGCTCAGTCGCAGCGCCAGTCGCTCGCTGCTCGATTTTCCAGCCTTCCGAGTGAAGGTCGCAAGCTGTTGAGCCAATCAGTGAGCCAGCCGGAGTGAACGAGCCGAGTTTTCGGGAACGACGACGCCCGTTGGCGCGCCGGGCAATGAATTACGCGCTACCCCCTGGCTGCCCTAGTCGTCGCTAAGCCTAGCCGGTTTCACATCGATGCAGCAGCTGAGTGCACTTCAAAACTGGCTAGCGCTGAAGTGCTGCTCTCGTCATCGTTTTACTGCGAACCTCGTCTCATAGTAAAACAAAGATATGCTCAGTTTCCGCGACACCTTCAGGAGCGGAACCAGCTGAGGCCAGGAGAGCCGCGATTGAGCAGCATGCAATTAAAGGCACCGTGGGAAGACATTCGTTTGTATTCCTGTTATCGCTTCTACCAACAACTCGATATTGGCCAACGATACTCCATCCGACGGCTTAGTACGGACTTGAAATAACATTACTGTCGCATTTTTCTGACGCTGGCGGCCGGTATTCAGGTTGGCATGCCGCGCCCGTACGTTATCATGTCGCTCAACTGTATGGCCGTGGTGCACATCAATACCCCCAGACATACTCCTTTTCGCTCAGATTGTCAAAGCACATAGTCACACTGGGACCAGAGTAGTTTAGAGAACCGAGCGCGGGTGCACAGGAGCTAGACTGTGTCAAAGCAGGCGAAACTCTTTAAAGCGCGCGGTTGATGTCAGTCCTAAGACTTTATTCTCTTTTCGACCGAGAATCAAATAGGTTCAAACTCGCCGGCCGCCGCATTTCACCTTCGGCTGCATACGCTGCTGTCTATATTTAGCGACATTTTCGTGCCACCGTCATGAAATTTTCAGTGAAGGCAATGAACGACATCGTAAAGTATTTTTTTTGCTATTTTATGATAAGCAACACGTCACTGCCGCTAAAAAAAATTCTCCGCCAACACTGCATCAGCGTTGGACTTAAGAGCGTTAGCTACGAGAGCTTCAAGTGTTTAGATCGGGGTGCTAGATCGGGGTGCTCAGCAAACGTAGAGAAGACAAAATACAAACATCTGAGGGCGTTTCGTTTCGGAAACATTCCTTCTAAGATACAAGCAGCGTCATCTACCTCCAAGATTTTGTACTACTATTGCGATTTACAGCCACCATTGCTATATCCGGTATGTTTCCTCCTTATATATCAGTTAACGAATTGTATAAACGTGTGCATTACAACAATACGAATTGTTTGACCGCATCCGGAACCCTCTGCGACAAACGATTAGGCTAATGGCTGTCTGGAAGTCCCCGGAATGCACGATTTTGGGGGCGAAAAAGTCGTCGGTGCGAATTCCACACATATTTTGGGCTTCATCTAAATATTTATTTTATCCTCAGGAACATGACAAGTCAAATGACACCACTTCGATCATTATGCGTCAAACTGGCGGCCCCAAATTTGATGCCATTGGGGGTCCCCGGGGCTCCACTTCGATAGCCGCTATACTGCCATATGTAAAACGGATCGAAGGTATCTGCGACAACTGAGGCTCTACGCGCCCGCTGTTGCTATGTGATATAGTGTGGTTACTGTCTTGGCCAATTTAACCTTCCCTGCAGACAGACGTGTCCTTGACAATCGTAAGTAGTAAGAGCTGACGCTCTTAAAACTAAAACGCGGAAAAATCATATCGGGGTTGCTTTGAACATTTATACAGAGAACTGCGTGCATGTACATACATGCTGCCTTTGTGTAGCCGGATGAATATGGCGAGTAATTTTCCCTGATTGACGATTAACGACATTCCTTTCCGCGACGTGCGTAGAAGTGTCCTTGGCCTTTTCTGCGCATGTAGTAGTAGCGGTACATGATGTTACATGGTTTGAACATGTCACAGAAACCAAGAGGACACTGACTTTCAGCAGCGTCATTCGACTGGCGCACGCCGATTGGTGTGCAGGCGCTGTCGTGGCTGGCTATACATGCCGCCACCGCAAGCACGTGCGGATACGCAGGCACCGCTGGCTTCGTCGCTTGTGAATTACAGCTTTTTGGGCTTTCAAAGCCGCGTTGTACTCTTGAGCATGCACTACTTTCGTCACACTGTCATGTGGGAACTGAAGGGAATTAGGTGAGTGCTCGACCAGTGCCTCTCCTCTAAGCCAATTCTCGTTCGATGAGAGAGCCAGGTCGCGGGAAGCGAATTGAAAACTCGATTCGCCAATGTGAATGAGCACTTCATTTCGCTCGGTGCCCGTCACCAACAGACCAGAGCACCTCGCATCCTCTTCGCGACTCGCCACACTGAACGCGCTTTGAAGTATCTTTGGCCAATTTGATCATATCACTGTCACACGACAGCACGACAGTATTTCTAGAATTCTGCAGTAAGACAATTACCGTCACCAGGAATCTGTCGTACGCCACATCCCACGATAGGTATCTATCGCGCGAAACATCCCCCGACAAGTATCTGTCGCGCGGAATATCCCACGACAAGCTGTTGTGTCGCGCGACAGGCCGCACGACAGGTACTTTTGTCGCATGAAAAAAGGCGCGCTAGAAGTCTGTCGCGTGACTGAACCCACGACAGGCAACTTTGCTGAGGCACGCAAAATCTGTCGCGCGGCACGGCTCCCTCTGTCGCGCGACAGTATCTGGGACAGAAACCTGTCGCGCGACAAATGCTGCGACAGGGACCTTCTTCGCACGATAAAATGCAGGAAAGATGTCCGTCGTGCGGCAGAACCTACTACAAACAACTTTGTCGCTCGAAAGAACCCACGACACGAAGCTTGTCGCACGACACAACAAGACAGCTTGTCTTGCGACTCAAAATTGTGTCGCGCGACAGATGCGCGACAGAAAATTCTGTCGTGCGTTTTGATCGGGACTGCTCGAGCACCCACTTAAATCTCTTCTGTTCCCACATGACAGTGTAACGAAAGTAGTGCATCCTCAAGAGTATAATGCGGCTTTGAAAGCCCAGAAAGCTGTAATACACAAGCGACGAAGCCAGCGGTGCCTGCGTATCCGCACGTGCTTGCGGTGGCGGCATGTATAGCCAGCCACGACAGCGCCTGCACACGAATCGGCGTGCGCAAGTCGAATGGCGCTACTGAAAGTAAGTGTCCTCTTGGCTTCTGTGACATGTTTCTGTGACATGCTTCTGTGACATGTAATATAATGTACCGCTACTACTACATGCGCAAAAAAGGCCAAGGACACTTATACGCGCGTCGCGGAAAAGACTGTTGTTTATCGTCAATCAGGGAAAATTACTCGCCACAATCATCCGGCTACACAAAGGCAGTATGTATGTACATGCACGCAGTTCTCTGTATAAATGTTCAAAGCAACCCCGATGTCATTTTTCCGCGTTTCAGTTTTAAGAGCAAAGCCGCCGCGGTGGCTGAGTGGTTATGGCGCTCGGCTGCTGGCCCGAAAGACGCGGGTTCGATCCCGGCCGCGGCGGTCGAATTTCGTTGGAGGCGAAATTCTAGAGGCCTGTGTGCTGTGCAATGACAGTGCACGTTAAAGATCCCCAAGTGGTCGAAATTTCCGAAGCCCTGCACTATGGCGTCCCTCATAGCCTTAGTCGCTTTGGGATGTAAAACCTCCTTAAGCCAAACCAGTTTTAAGAGCGTCAGCTAGCTCTTACTACTTACGTTTGTCAAGGACACATATATCTGCAGGGAAGGTCAAAATGGCCAAGACAGTTACCGCACTATATCATATAGCAACAGCGGGTGCGTAGAGCCTCAGTTGTCACAGATACCTTCGATCCGTTTTACATATGCCAGTATAGCGGCTATTGAAGTGGAACCCCGGGGACCCCCATTTGCATCAAATTTTGGGGCCGCCCGTGTGACGAAGAATGATCGGAGTGGTGTCATTTGACTTGTCATGTTCCTGAGAATAAATAAATATTTAGTTGAAGCCCAAAATATGTGTGGGATTCGCACCGACGACCTTTTCGCCCGCAAACGGTGCATTCCGGGGACTTCCAGACAGCCATATGGCCTAATCGTTTGTCGCAGAGGGTTCCGGCGAACTGAAAGCGCTTTAGTATTCTTAAATTATCTAAAAATAATATTTAAAAATGCAGTGTCTTTGTTGTGAAGATAATATAAATATTGATGGTATAAAAACAAATTTTTTGTCGTTTGCAATTTTTCAACGCCGCGAAAGCGCTGCCGTCGGCGCCTTTGCAGCGCAACCGACGCGTCGCGTTTTGTATTATTTGCCTCTTTGAGGCATTGCTTGAGTACTTGTACGGCGGACACGTGTGAAGAACTCATTCAATAGGAAGGTGAGCAGGAGTGTGTTCTGGAAGCCAACGACCAGGATTTCGTCCTGTCAACATTGGCGAGTTTCAACGGGTAAGCCATGAAGAAAGAGTGCTGCGACGTCTTGTCATCTGTAAAGGAAACGAAGACTCCTGCGCGGTTTTACTAAGCCTGGATGAATCGCATGACCGGTGAGTCCCGCTCTGCGTTTCTCTGCTAATGATATGTATTCACACGCGCTATTTGCATGCGGCTATATAGGGATGTGAGTGGAGGCAGTCCGCCTGCGGTTGCCGCAGCTATAATGCGGCGCCAAAAGAGCAGGGCCTATATCCTGCATGACAAGTGTTGTTCTCATTGCCTTTATGTGCGTTCAGTACTCGCGTGTCGTGGTAAATAAAAATGGCACCAGATATCACAACAGAGCTACGCTTTCGCTTGCTAGCACTTCGACACTCAGTGCAAAAGCATGGATGATTTGCACTGCGTAGAAGACGATGAGCGAGAAGTGCCGCGCGGCGGAGCGCTCGCGCTAGGCCAGCTGCGATCCGACACCGGATTATTTTGCTCAGGGTTAGTACTTATCCGATTAGTGCTTGTGCCTTAATATGCGTCATACTAAATTATTCTGATACAGTAATCGCTTGCGAAAGGCTAGTGCATATTCCTTGCTTGTCGTTTGAAAACTTGTCTGTGCTTCCCCAGTGGAACAGGATTTGAGGCAGTGTTATGTCAAAGTTAGATCAATCTTGCGTTTCCTGAGCTGTAAACGTTGATGCTTTCTCTCTTTCTGAGCACTGCGAGCTGTCGGAGATGCAACTGCACACTTATTTAGGATTTCTACTTTTTTGCTATATCCCTCTCTTTTGCGGCCCGCATTCAAGTCGTTCGCCATTGTCGATGTTTTTTTTGTTACTTATTTTCACTTTGCTATTTATTCTTAGTTGCGAGCCATCAGCTGTAGTGCCGGCAATTCTCCGAGCTCGAAGCTCTTCCCAGGCACAGGATCCTACCCACAGACCTCCCTTCGCCGCACTCACGAGTGTTCTTTGGTATTTTTTTTGTTTCTCTTGCCCTTACTTGCATTGCCAGTCGACAAATGTGTGCAGTTTTTAATTGTATGCAGATTTTTTAAATGCGCTACCAATTTTTTTAAGATGCTAAGCTGTGCTGTGAGATATCAAGCTGCTTGCTAGTGAAGGCATGCTTTTTTTCCATTCTCTCTTCTCATTTAACCAAGGCATACTGGTTGGAACTTTCAATTTAATACCTAGACATTGGTGCAAGGCACCATGATAGTAATTAATGAAAACCTGCACATCCTATATTCAAATTGGTGTGCGGTATTTTAGCCAGCTCATCTTTCAGTGTGGTTATAACAGTCATTGTGACTCTTCTCGAAGAATGTATATGGGTGCATTACATAAAATCTGTAATCTACTTATATTACGTCTAAGTTTAGTTTTTAAAGCAGTAGACAATTTCCTCTCTTGTCATTCATGACATGGCTACAGCCACTGACAGCTGTTGCTCTGGATGTATTTATTTGCAGTTGCCAGCGGCCAGCATCTATTGGGCCATGCGTGCTTCCTGCCTTCGGCTGTGTCATCCCTCCTGATCCATTCATGGTAGTTATTCTTTTTCAGTGATGCATATCTTAGCTGTTATACATGGTAAAACAGCGCGGAAAAACACAAGGACGGAACAAACACGACGACACGAGCGCTGACTTTCAACTGGTGATTTATTACGCACGTGTGTACATATGCTATTCCCGCCAAACACTACACAGAACAAAAACGATATTCAAGAAACACTGCGTCATCACTGAACACATCAAATCTGCCTTGCTGCAAATGCATGCTCCAAACAGGTGATTTCGTGGTTAGCCAATGATAATGAGGGCTTGCTAATGCATGCTGCACCCCCCTTGTCAATATGATATGCCTCTACTAGTTCCCTTACTATCTGATCTTTATGTTTGAAGATGACAGATGTCTGATGAAGCAATGGGGCGCACGTGTGCTTAGGTTGCCTGCAGTGCAGCGCCAAATTCGAACAGGCTGCCCTGTCCAAAGAACTGTAATGCTCCCTCAGCCGTTCATTAAGACATCGCTCAGTCTGGCCAACATACCACCCACCGCATGAAAGAGGGATCTTGTATACTACACCTTCGCGCACTCAACCCTCCTCTCTGCGTGTGCTGTGGTACAACCACCACCAATCGTCCTTCCTAGCAGGGACTCTAGCTTCCGCTGCACAGCTCGGCAAATGTTGCTTAATTTTCTGCGAGACGAAAATACAACATAAACTAGAAATTTTCGCCCCACTTTCTTCAGACGGTGTGATAATGCATGGACATAAGGTTAAAAAAATAAATATAAAAAAATTATCCCTTATGTCCATGCATTATCACACCGTCTGAAGAAAGTGGGGCGAACATTTCTAGTTGATGTATTTTCGTCTCGCAGAAAATTAAGCGACATTTGCCGAGCTGTGCAGCGGAAGCGAGAGTCCCTACTAGGAAGGACGATTGGTGGCGGTTATACCACAGCACACGCAGAGAGGAGGGTTGAGTGCGTCGAAGGTGTAGTATAAAGATCCCTCTTTCATGCGTTGGGTGTTATGTTGTCCAGACTGGGCGATGTCTTAATGAACGGCTGAGGGAGCATTACAATTCTTTGGACAGGGCAGCCTGTTCAAATTTGGCGCTGCACTGCAGGCAACCTAAGCACACGTGCGCCCCATTGCTTCATCAGACATCCGTCATCTTCAAACATAACGATCAGATAGTAAGGGAACTAGTAGAGGCATATCATATTGACAAGGGGGGTGCAGCATGCATTAGCAAGCCCTCATTATCATTGGCTAACCACGAAATCACCTGTTTGGAGCATTCATTTGCAGCAAGGTAGATTTAATGCGTTCAGAGATGACGCAGTGTTTCTTGAATTGTTTTTTTTGTTCTGTGTAGTGTTTGGCGGGAATAGTATATGTACACACGTGCGTAAAAAATCACCAGCTGAAAGTCAACGCTCGTGTCGTCGTGTTTGTTCCGCCCTTGTGTTTTTTCCGCGCTGTTCTACCATGGATACCAGTAACCAACTTGCTCAGCTTTCCGTACTTCTAAATATCTTAGCTGCCTATTTAGAAAAATATTTTCAACATAGGCTTGCAGCAAGGTTTAGAAATGCATGCAAACTCTACATGCACTTCACCGCAGTACCTCAGCTTATACTTACCGGAACTGTAGACTTGCACAAATTATAGTCGCTGATATAGCTCTTGACGCAGCTGCTGTTAACATAAACGTGCTTTGACATTGCACACCTGTTGCCTGGTGTGCATATGTGTCCTCGAAAAGGACCTATATGTTCATTTATCTCTTTAAAAACATTGTGCTCTACAGTGATGGTTTACTAGCATCTCAGATACAGAGACCAAATTGTCAGTAATGGAACATTGCGCGATCATACCAATCCTTGTATGGCATAGCATCCTTGCAATGCACTTGGCAAGCTGCTGTCAGCATATATTTATTGCTGGTTTATTGCCATAGCATATGGTTATACTGCACAGTTTGTACCTCTGCCTTCTTAAAGCTGCATCCTTGAAAAATTTAAGTTAGTTGAAGGAAAATTCAAGGAAATGTAACAGTAACTGTCTCACATATTGGTGGACACTTGAACCGTGATATAAGGGAGGGATATAGAAGGGAAGTAATGAAAAGCTGCCCTAGCGGAGGCCTGATGCCCATGTTAGATGCCCCTCTTTAGTTAAACATACCTCGCAATTAACACATTTGGTGCAAAACAAACATGGGACTTGCACGCTCACGAGCACCCTCATGTCAGTAAAACAAAGTGCCAATGTTGCCGTACTTTAGAGCTTTGCTCTTAAAAGCGCAGCTGACTGCTGCTCAAAGCTGGGAGAAAAAATATGTCTTCTTTTCCTCATGTGCAGTCCGCAGTGCGGGTGCCATTCGCAATGGTGATTGACATTGAGTCGCATGATACGCAATGTGTTCTGGAGTTACTGATTTTGTCTGTCGTGTGAATGTGCTGTTAAAATTAGTATAGAACAATGGTTCTCCAGTTCATTTTAGGTAACTGTACCCTGTGCCACATGCTACCACCCTTTTTCCTCAAATTTCCTAATCTCATTTAGCCATCTGATTGCCACCCATTCATGCATTCACCTACTTTTGGAACCCTCCCAGTGTTTGTGTGGTATTGCTTATATCTTCTCTGCATTACTAATGCATTGCACTTCCTCTTTTTTTCGATTTCGTCAAGATATCTCTGTTCCTGTTTCTTGCATAAGCATAAGAGGCGACTCAAGAGCACCATCTGGGCTTGTGATGCTAAGTGTAGGGCCCTTCATTTTTGGGGAAAACCTGGTTTCTCGCTACTGTTCCACCAAAATAGATTCTTGAAGGTCAGGTTCAATCTAATTTCAAAATGTGCCTGTGAGAAAGTGTGGTTTGAAGGTGCACAAAGCCAAAGAACTGCTGGAGTGTACTGGATGTCACATAATTCTTCTGACAGATTTTTTAAACAATTCTGGTTATTTTATTTCCCTTTTAATGTTTATTGTTTGTCCGATGCCTATAATTTTTGGATAAATTGAAAACTACATGTACTGACTGTTATTTCATTCCAATAATTATACCCGTTATTATGAAGCTGTGTTGGAAGGAAGGTGTGCATTTAGTATGCGTGCTTTGAACTTCAGTGATTGTTTCTGCAATGCAATATGGAGGACAGGTCTCTGCTATGCGAGTTTTTTGCAACGGAGTGAAAGTAACTGGAGCAACATTTGTTACTGTGTCACCCAGCCAAACGTTCTCTCACAGACCACTGAGTTTCTGAATACCTATATGCTTAAAGTCCGAAGCTCTGGTTGCCCTTTCAGAGGTTTTCTGCATTAACCAGTGCAAGCCCAAGGGCTCAGAGCTAACAAGCATTTGAAACCACAGAGCTATGCACAGTAATGCTGGGACCGTGCAGCAAGTCAGTAATGAGGTTGCAATGAAAATGGTTTACTGTAGAAAGCTAGTGTGAAAAAATAGTTGCGCTCACAGAAACCGCTGTTTCTTTCTTAGTCGGTCATTGAAACAAAGCAATGCATGTAAAATTTTATATCTCGCTGAACCCTGAATTTTGTTAGCTAAATACCAAGAGATGCATTGAGGTTGTGCAAGCCACCAAGTTGCGTGTGATTTTTGCCAGGGACCTGGAGCAGGCTGGGAAATTAGTAGATGGCCAGTGGTATTCACTCAGTAAAGCAAGCTTTTTCTGTAACTACAGTTTTTGGCATGGCATTGCTTAGGGATGCTTGCACTAAACTTACTACGCTACACCTGCGCATGCTTCAACAACAATGAAGTGCATGAAAAAAATTGATTGCCAAAAAAAATTGCCGCTTCTGTTATGTTTTTTCAGGAAAGTATTTGCCATTTAAAGGGCTCAGTGTGCTGTGAAAACCTTTAAAATTATTTAGTGCTTGTTGTGGCTTTTTTTCAAATTTCTCTTTCCACGTCTATGTTGGCCTGACCTTGTAGCTTGTCTGCATGAGATTTGCTGCTACATACAGTTCGCTTTTTTGTTGCTCCTTTATTTCCTGTCACATTCTTTGCGTGGCAGTGTCATGCAGTTTGGGAAGTAATTTTATCTTATTTCTGCATTGGCTTGAACTCCAAGCTTTTGCATGTGGGCAGGTTTATGGTGTCCCTTTGTTTGCTGTAACTGCAGTTTGACCATGAGGGTTAGTTTTTTTTATTTTGATGCAGTGTCATATACTTCATTAATAATAATAATGAAGTAAGCACTATTTTTAGTAATAAATGAACATTCATTATACCTGCGGCCATTATAATTGCTTGACTCTAAAACGGCTGTCTTCCGGCATGCAGTATTACCTCTTAAAACCAGCCGGAAGACAACGCAGGACAAGAGATGAGCACAAGACGAGGCTGGTCTAACAACTGAAATTTTAATGAAGGAAAGCGGCAAAAGAAGACCTGCAAAGAGATTCACGCGCGCAAAAGCCCAAAGCAGTGAGAGGGCAAAAAACAATCGAAAGGAACTGACGTGCTAGTAAACCATCTAAAAAACTATTTCCTTACAGTCAAGGTTCACCGACGGTTTAGCCAGGCACATGTTTTTAACCTTACCGATGTTGTAAGCCTCAACTGTATCACGACAGATTTATCCCTTCCCTAAACCACTGATGTGCCGCGGAAATCAGGCGTGCAAACAGAAAGGTCGTCCTCCGATTGCACTCACGAAATTGAACGTGCAGTGTCAGGTGAAAATTCGCCTTCCTCTCTATACTGTGAAAGTGCTCTCAGCCAGGCCCACATTCAGATATCTGCTTGTCTGCCCATAGTAGTTTCAGCTACAAGGCAGTGGAACGCAAAAAAAAACCGTTTACTTTTGAAAGTGGTGAACATTTTTTATCTGCCACTGTGCATAGCGGACGATTACCCGTAGTTGTATCAAGCCTATTTTGAACGGAGAAGCAAAGGGCTCCTGCCTCACTTTTAGCTGTCAAGACAACAGCAACATCATACTTTGGTGCAACTTTCTTGGGACGGTGGGAAATGGCGTGGAGGTAAGGTATAGAGCCCGCCTTTTTGTGCTGCTCAAGTACATCAGCATCATGCGAAAGGTGTTCCGTTCCCTCGAGAGAGTAAAAACACACTTTGACAGGTGCGCGAGATGGGAAAGTGGGAACCCAGGTGCCATTGCCTTGGAAACCTGCTCCGAGAATGCATTCTAAACACTGTGATGGCATGACTTCCATAAAGCGATCGTGATGCATGCGATTGCCAACCTGTCCTTCACCAGCCTCGAGTGGTTCGACACGTAGCTAACAGGCTTCCCGATCTTGGGCTGCGGCGCCAACATATGTGGTCGTCCACAAAGCGCAGGTCTAAGTCAAGAAGCTACAAACGATTATGCTTAGTGAAATTCAGGCGTAAAAGATAGGCTTTGACCGCATGCCTAAAGATTTCTAAAACTTCTTGTGCCAACTTATGTGAGCCCTCCTTGTGCAAAAAAAATTAGGTAGCTATCGAGATAACGAAATGCTAGTATTCCGATGCCTTCCAAACAGGGCTTTGATGCGGTATCGACTCTGGACAGAAGAATGTCACGGAGGAACCGTGCGACCTGGGACCCTCTGCATATGCCTTATTTCTGATGTAAATACCGCCTTGCCTGCTCACAAAAGTGGAGTTCTGTGGAGTTCTAGTTTCTTGTGGACCGCAACCTGGGCAGGTGCTCTGCAGCCAGCATCGACATGGAGGGCCTGTACTATTCATTGTCAGATGATACACCTCTGAGGCAAGTGCAAACTGCATTACGGTGAACAATGAACATGCCTTTACAGATGATTGCGTGATTTTCGTTGCTGGCTTCATGGGGCTGTTGTCCTTTTACTGCAAATCCACAATTGTCAGTTGGCAGGGCGGTTTTTACACGCAGGTCGTACCTTTGCACAGCAACCTTATTTTGTCTAAAGTCGATAAGGCGTTAGAGCCCTGTTTGGAAGATCTTGGCATGGTAGCATTTCGTTATGTTCATGACTGCCTAATTATTCTGGACGTGCAAGGCAAAGATAAGTTGGCACAAGATGTTTTAGGAGTCTTTAAGGCATGCTGTCAATGCCTGTCTTTTACATCAGAATTGTCTGAGCAGAACCTTCAGCAGTTTCTTGATGCAGACCTGCGCTTTGTGGACGACCATGTTTGTCGGGGCTCCAGCTAAAGATCGAGGAAGGATCTTTTTAGCTATGAGTCAGACCACTCGTTGCTGGGAAAGGATGGTGAAGAGGTGTATTTGTCGCTGGTTAAGGTGAGTAAAGATGAAAACATTTGATGGGTGCGCAATCGTGTGCATGACATCAGCATTACATAAGTCATGCCTTCACTGTTGAGGACGCATTCTTGTAGCAGGTTTCCAAGCAGCTGAGTTCCCACTTGCCCATCTCAACAACCTGTCATAGTATGTTTTCACTCGCTCGAGGGTAAGGCAAACATACTCGGATGATGCTGATTCACCTTACCTCCACAGTATTTCACAGTCTCAAGAAAGTCGCGGGAAAGCGTATTGCTGCTGTTGTCTTAACAGCGATGTGCAAGACAGGAGGCCTTTGCGCCGCCGTTAAAAAAAAGGCTTGATAAAACTGGGTACTTGTTCACAATGGACATTGTCACAAAAAAAGGTTCACCCCTTGCAAAAGTAATGGAGTTTATTGCGTTCCACTGCCTTATGGCTGCAACTAATATGGGCAAACAGGCAAATATCTGAATTTGCACCTGACTGAGCACTTTCACTCTATAGGGGGGAGGCAAATTCCAATTTGCCACTGCACGCTCAATCTTGTGAATGCAAATCTGAGGATGACCTGTCTCTTCGCACGCCTAATTTCCATGACACATCAGTGGTTTACGGAAAGGATAAATCTGTCGGTAGATAAATGAGGCTTACTACATCGGTAAGGTTAAGGACACGTGTGGCTCAGCCGTCGGTAAACCTTCACCGTAAGGAATTTGCTTTTTTAGATGATTCATTAGTATGCCAGTGACCTTTGATTGCACTTCGCCCTTTCACTGCTTTGAGATATTGTGCGCCCGTATCTCTTCGCGGGTCTTCTTTTGCGGCTTTCCCTCAATGATGCTGCCACGGTGGCTCGGTGGTTATGGCGCTCGGCTGCTGTCCGAAAAGACGCAGGTTCGATCCTGGCCGCACCAGTCGAATTTCAATGGAGGCAAAATTTTAGAGGCCCGTGTACTGTGCGTTGTCAGTGCATGCTAAAGAACCCCAGGTGGTCGAAATTTCTGGAGCCCTCCACTACGGCGTCCCTCATAGCCTGAGTTGCTTTGGGACGTTGAACCCTCACAAATCAAATCAATAAATCAAAATCTTCAATGAAATTTTTGTTAGTCCAGCCTCTTGAGCTCATGTCTTCTTGTGTGTTCTGTCTTCTGGCTGGTTTTAAGGTGAGTCAGCACCAACTCGGCCCGTCCTAAGCCTTGTTCAGTATTACAACGTTTTGAATAAAGTGAGAACTTTACTAGGCTATGTTTCCGGGGATCGTGTCCGCGGCAGTTGTGGTTAACTCAGAAGAGATAGCGTCATACGATTGGTTGTGTAATTGGAAGAGGATGATGTGAGGATGCTGCACGAAAAGAAAATTTCGTAATCGGATAATCATTTAGAGCCATAAATGTCCAAAAAGTGGCCGGGCCAGAGAAAAAGTGCTGCAACATTTGAAAACGCTGTAAGTAGGTGGAGCTACAGCGTAGCACCAAGTTTGAAAAACTGGAAGTATGGACAAAGCCAAAGCTTGGCGCCAAGTTTGAAAACTCGAAATGAGCAATCACGTGACCAGTGAGAAGTGACCTATACGCAACGAGGAGATAGGAAAAAGAATGATAAATTAGAGGTAATTCGGTAATTATTGAGAAGCAAAAGGCAATGAACGGGTGATTAGACTGGTCTGGTATTCAGTGAGTGGGCAGGAACGATTCATGGAGGAAAATTTGAAAACTCGAAATTGTTGCTGGGATGAAATGAGGGTAAAATAAGAGTTAATTGATAACCAATCAAGCCAACGAGAAAACAACCATGGGGCCAAATTTGAAAGGCGCCCAGTGTCGAGTGGGTGTCAATGCTTTCACATTTTTTTGTGCAGGTAGCAGCAGTGATCTCTATGTTTTCTTTTTTTCAGCCAGGACAAAGACCACTTTCTTGGCTCATGGGCGATGTATCTAGGAACCTGCGGCTAGGACAACTCTGGACAGCATGCATCAGCAAGCTCGAAAAAAAGCACGAAACAGTAAATAAAAATTGATCATTTTCATTTCAATTCTAATTGTTTTGTGCACGAATTACTCAGGAATGCACAAAGCTTCTGTTAATTGAGAGGCGACCATTATCAAGCTGTGCATTTTTGTGCATTCCCAGTCCAGAACACAAATCCTGTGTAAATTGACAGGTGACACAGTAACGACTGTTACACAGTGTACGAGCACTACACCAAACACACTACAGAAGACAAAGCAAACTACAGTAGACAAGACAGACTACAGAAGTCAAGACAGACTATACAAGACAGGACAAACTACAGAAGACAGACTATAAAAGACAAGACAGACTACAGAAGACAGGACAGACTAGAAAAGACAAGACAGACTACAGAAGACAAGACAGACTACACAAGACATGCCCAAAATACGACAAGACTACAGACTACAGAAATTTTTTGTCTTAGAATCCTGTAGTGTGTTTTGACTGGGGTCCCTCTCCTCCAAGCCAATTCTCGTTCGGTGAGAGAGCCAGGTCGCGGGAAGCAAGTTGAAAACTCGATTCGCCAATGTGAATGAGCACTTCATTTCGCTCGGTGCCCGTCACCAACAGACCAGAGCGCCTCGCATCCTCTTCGCGACTCGCCACAGTGAACGCTCTTTGAAGCATCTTTGGTCAATTTGATCCTATCGCTGTCACACGAGACCACGGCAGCATTTCTAGAATTCTGCACTAAAAAATTACCCTCACCAGGAATCTCTCGTACGACACATTCCACGATACGTATATATCGCGCGGCACAATCCACGACAGGTATCTGTCGCGCGACACATCCCACGACAGATATCTATCGCGCAGCACAATCCACGACAAGTATCTATAGCGCGACACATCCCACGACAGGCATCTGTCGCGCGGCATATCCCACGACAAGCTGTTGTGTCGCGCGACAGGCCGCACGACAGGTACTTTTGTCGCGTGAAGAGAGGCGCCCTAGAAGTCTGTCGCACGACTGAACTCACGACAGGCAACTTTACTGAGGCACGCATTCTCTGTCGCGCGGCACGACTCCTCTGTCGCACGAGAGTACCTGCGACAGAGACCTGTCGCGCGACAAATGCTCCGACAGGGACCTTATTCGCACGACAAAATGCAGGAAAGATGTCTGTCGTGCGGGAGAACCTACTACAAACAACTTTGTCGCGCGAAAGAACCCACGACACGAACCTTGTCGCACGACACAAGGCGCGACAAGAGTTGTCTTGCGACACAAAATTGTGTCGCGCAACAGGTGCACGACAAAACGTTCTGTCGTACGTTTTGATCGGGATATAACACGGCGATTCAGTAAACGACTCGTTTTAAGCCGTTTCTCGTCGTCTACGGGCATGATGTACAAACGATCTAGGCGCCTTGCTTCGTGCACCCCTGACGACCAGGCGCTCACGCCAGACGCCGAAGAATTTACCCCGCACGCAGAGGAAGCCCGCCAACTGGCCCGTGTGCACAACCGCCGGCAGCAGGATACGGATGCACAACGCTACAACCAACGACATCGACACGTCGAGTACCACCCCGACGACAAAGTTTGGGTATTAACCCCGGTACGTCGCCCCGGCCTATCGGAGAAACTCCTGAGCCGCTACTTTGGACCCTACACAGTGCTGCGCCGCAACACGGATGTGACGTATGAAGTCCTCCCGATGGCACTCTGCCCAGTTCGTGCCGTCGACCTCAGCCTGAGGTCGCGCACGTACTGCGCATGAAGCCTTGCTTTACGCAGTAACAGGCGCCTCTTTCGCGTTTTCTTTTGTTTTATTATTGCCTGCTGCCGTTCGGCAGCCAGTGGTCGTGTTTTCACTTGTTTTTCTCCCTCCCGTTCGCTCCAAGTGCGCCCACGTTTTGGCTTTCTTGTTTGTTCGTTGTTTTTTTTTGGGGGGGGGGACTAATGCCGCCAGGCGTCCCCGGGCGGCGCCATGAGGACAAAGTGCGACGCGCGTGCTCTTGCAGCTGGGACACTGCTTGACTGCTTGCTGCCTGTGCCCGTACCTTTTGGTTCTGCAACCTATTTGTGAGAGGATTTACTAAGGTAATCGCTAATAGAGTCAGGGCAACCTTAAACTTTAATCAACCAAATGATGAGACAGGCTATTATAAATGATATTCTACAATAGCTCTTATTCACATTAACAATCAAATGATAGACGAATGGGCAGAATATAACCAACCGCTATATATAGCCTTCATTAATTATGAGAAAGCATTTGACTCAGTGAAAACTTCAGCAGTCATAAATGCATTGTGGAATCAGGGTGTAGATGAGCCTTATGTCAAAATACTGAATATATATTTAGGAACTGTACAGCTACCATAGTCCTCCATAAAGTCAGCAATAAAATTCCAATGAGGAAAGGCATCAGGCAAAGGGCACGATCTCGCCAGTGGTAATCACTTCCTGTTTACAGGAGGTATTCCGAGGCCTGAACTGGGAACAGTTGGGGATTAGTTAATGGAGAATACCTAAATATTCCGGGATTCACTGATGACATTGCCTTGCTGAATCACTCAGGAGATGAACTACAAATCGTGATCAATAAAGAGTCTAGCAAGAAAAAAGGAGTTCACAATTGGCATTAGGTGCTGGAAGTGGCAAAGGAATTCGTCTACTTAGGGAAGGTAGTGTCAGCTCATCCAGATCATGAGAGGGAAATAACTAGAAGGATAAGAATGGGGTGGAGCTCATATGGCAGGCTCTCTCAGATCATGAATAGCAGGTTACCAATATCTCTCCGGAGAAAAGTGTGCCACAGCTGTATCTTACCGGTGCTTTCCTACGGGCCAGAAACGTGGAGGCTAACGAAACAGGTTCAGCTTAAATTAAGGACAACACAGCGAACCATGGAAAGGAAAATCATAGGTGTCACGTTAAACGACCGTAAGCAGGTAGAGTGGTTGTGGGAACAAATGCCTGTTAATGGCATCCTAGTCGAAATTAAAAGAAACAAATGGGCGTGGGCCGGGCATGTACTGCGAAGGCAACGTAACCGCTGGTACTTAAGGGTAACGGAGTGGATTCCAAGAAAATGCAAGCGTAGCAGGGGCGGCACAAGGTTAGATGGGCGGATGAGATTAGGTAGTTTGCAGGCATAGGGTGGGCGTAGCTGGCAAAGGACAGGGTTAATTGGAGCGACATTGGACAGGTCTTTGCCCTGCAGTGGGTTTAGTCAGGCTGATGATGATGATGATCAACTATCACAAACGGCTTCAAATAAACACTTCGTGACAACGGCACTGTTTCGTCTCGCGTAGACAACTTAGGTTTGAAGGCCGCTCGATCAACACAGTGTGGACGGCGACAACTTGGGGGAAACTCCCACTTGCCGCTATCGCGCATAGCGAAGCTCGAAGTCACTGTCAACACTCACAAATTTACATGCGGGCAATATTATACGCTTGTATATTATATGCTGATGTAAATGCTGCGCCTATATCAGTGAAAACGAAGGCAGTTGCACCGTGATAAAGGACAATGCTAAAAATGAAAAAGTTAGCAATTTTAGCTGCGGTGCCGCCGGGAAGCGCTTTCGTCTCACAGTACAGGGTAAGGTAATCCGTGGGAAAAAATATACCTGTTGCCGAATGATGACGTCGGAAATGGTCCCAGCAACTCCATGCAGACCTAGTGGAAAGAGATTTGAGGCGAATAAATGGGCTTCAGTAGGCCGGCAGGCTTCACAGTGGTTGTTTTACGATTTGACACAGGCGGCAACTCTTAACATAGTGCTGGACAAATATAGCAGGCCTGGCCAGTGATACTTTGGTCGTACTCGCGCCAACATGCGAGAAAATCTGAGGTGGTCGGAAGGAAGCTCGTCCCGGCATGCACACTGACCTTCGTCTCGAAGCACCGGTGGAACTACGAGCAGATACGGAGTGTCCGTGGTGCCATTATTGCTCTTGTAGAGGATGCCACCCCGAAAGGAGAACGACGATAGGCCGCGTATGGTGAAGAAGAGGGGCGGCGACGAGGTGCGGCATTCGAGGTACTCAATATGAAGGGTCGCAGCTCAGCGTCATCTCTCTGTTGTTGAGCAACGACGAACCAAGTTAAAGCGCCAAGAAATGCAGGATCGTCATCTATATCAGCGATAGTGTACGGGAGAGAAGCACGGTACCGGCAGTAGGCATCGCTGTGTTTGTTGGCAGACTTGTACAGGGTGGTAACATCGAATTATTGAAACAGGTAGCTCCAACGCTCTAGCCTCACAGGGGGGTATTTAAGGGCTACGAGCCAACAAGCTGAGTGGTCATCGCTCACGACTTGAAATGGGAGACCATACAAGTACGGACGAAGTTATGTTACCACTCAAATTAGAGCAAGGCACTCCTTTTCTGCGGTAGAATAATTCCCTTTAAATCGCGACAGTGTGCGGCTTGCATAAGAAATCAGGCGCTGTCACATATATTAAGGAGCCTAAATTAAATTTTAAAGGAAAAAGGGTGTGAAGAAGACGACGCAAATTAACTGAAGAATAAAGAAGAGGAAGAAGAAGCATTCGTTGAGGTGGAGAGAGATGATTGGTGGAGAAGCATTCGGCGAGGTGGAGAGAGATTATTGGTGGAGAAGAGGACACGACGACAAGGCTTACGTGGAATAACACCGAGGCTATAAAAGGGCGAGTGAGAGCGAGGCACTGGGGGGAACAGCAGAGAAGCGGAGGCTCCGGCGGGTCAGGGACACTTTGGCTGGAAGAGAGCGACGCCGGCTACTGCTCCGGTGAGCTCGCGTTCTACGACATCCGCATCGTGGACTTCCTGCCGTGCCTGAGCCCGTTCCGGGGAGTCAACAGAGGACGCTACCACCTGCTACGGCCAGGGGTATCTCCAGCGCAGTTGCCACCCATCCGGGTGGTGCCCCCAAAGCCAACAACACCGGCATCACTTCCACGGGCGCTTGGACCTGGAGCTTGTACGACGCAGCCAGCGACGCCAGCCAAAGCACGTCGGACACCGCCAGCAACGCCAGCCCAAGCACGCCGAACGCCGCCTACGGGTTCCATACAACGCCGCAGCCACACCGAGCCAACCGTGATCATGAAAGCCGACCACGGATAGTAGAACGCTAGAAGTAGACGCTGGTAGTAGTGTGCCCGGGTCGTGTGTATTTATAGTCTTTGTGCTTTGTGTTAGCTTTGTTAGTTTTGTGTTCTAGTGTGTGTGCCACGTAGGGTGTATTAAATGTGCGTTTGTGTGGGTACACCCGTCGCCTAGTCCATTCTTTCGGTCCGAGTGTTCTCCGGAGAGATCCGTGACAAAGATAAGTGGCGAGCCGGTGCCAGGATTCATTTCCTTTTTTCTTTTTTTTTGCTTTGTCTCAGATTTTTCTGATCTCTCGACGGCAGAAAGTATGGATTTGGCAAAAACGTTAGAACTAGCGCTCAAGCCAGGGTTAAGCAAGGAAGAGGCGATGCGTCTCTATGACGAGGAGGGAAACAGGAAGAAAGAGGAGGCAGATAGGCAGAGAGAGGAAAGGGCGCAAGCACGCGCAGACGCTCGCGAGGCAGAAGAGCGAGAAGCTAGAAGAGCCGGCGAGGCAGAAGAACAGGAGAAAAGAAGGATAGAACGGGAGAAGGAGTTTAATTTGTGGAAACAGGCGCATGTCATGGGAGGATATGAGGAAATCACGGACAATAGTCAGCGTTCCTTAGCGGGTGCAGAATCTCCTAGACCGGCCAGAATTTGTCCAAGAAAGCTGATGGCTCATTTTGATGACAAGAGAGATGATGTGGATGCATATCTGCAAAGATTCGAGCGGATAGCTTTGGGGAAAGGCTGGGAGCGCAGTGCATGGGCCACGGCATTAAGCATGTGTTTAGTCGGAGAGGCGCTGAATATGTTTGGAAGGATGCCTGCTTCTGATTCCATGGACTGCGAAAAAGTCAAAAAGGCACTCCTCCAAAGATTCAGGCTTACGGCAGAGGGTTTTCGTGAGAGATTTCGCACCTCGAAACCTGAGGATTCGGAAACCGCGAAGCAGTTTTCCTGCAGGCTGACCAACTATTTTGATAGGTGGCTTGAAATGTCAAACACAGAAAAGAGTTTTGAAGGTGTGCGTGACAAGCTGGTCACAGAGCAACTTTTAGCGTGTTGCAGCTCAAAGTGGGCGCTATTCCTGAAGGAAAGAAATTTGTGTTCGTTGGAAGAGTTCGCCGACACTGCTGACCAATTCCTCGAGGCTCAAAGGTTAAGGAATTTGAGTAAGGCAAAAGAGTAAACCCAAAAGACACCAAAGACAGATGCGGCAAAACCAAGAGCATATGGCAGTGCATCTAAGGCGCCAGTAAGGTGTTTTCTCTGCGGCATGGTGGGACACCGTGCAGCTGACTGTCGAACTAGTAGCGCTGCCCAAAAAACACAGATTGTGTGTCAAGGTTGTAAGAGGAGGGGTCATACTCTAGATGAGTGCCGATACAGAACGCAGGACCGAGCTGCATGCATTGTCGACTCTAGGGTAGAACTTGTCACGCCATCCGAAGTTCCGCAGCTGAAAGGAGAGCAAACGCCGCTGGAAAATGAGGCAGTGAGTGGAACACCCAAGTTGAAAGCAGCAATGCCAGTGTGGTTGGGCAAATAGGGGACCATCCTAAATTGGTGCTTAGAGAAAGTGGAGCTAACACAGTCTTGGTTCGTAGAAGCCTATTGAAGGACGAGGATCTTATAGGGGAAGTGTCGGCCGTCACTCTTGTAGATAGCACAGTAAGGTACCTTCCTGAAGCCAGGATCCTAGTGTCCACGCCATACTATACTGGGCAGGTAGTGGCAAAATGCGTAGACCAACCCATCTACGATCCCATCTTGGGAAACATTACGGATGCAAGAAGCGTTGAAGACCCATCCTGAGTGGAGGATGCTCGACGGTGAAGAACATCCAAAGGAGGAAAGGCCTGCGACAGCTCAGATGGGTGCAGTCAGTTTCTCGTCGGCAGTTGAGACAAGAGCTCTAGCGACAGCCCGAGCAACGCAGCGTCCGCTCTCTACTCCTGTTACGATGTGCCTGAGCGTAACACCGGGCGAAATTGCAATTAGGCAAAAAGAATACCCGAGCCTGAAGACCTGCTTCGAAAGAGTCGGGGAAAAGGTGAAAAGAAAGGAGAGTCGGACGTCCTTCGAGTATGAATTGGTAAATGGTCTTCTGGACAGGGAATGCATATTTAGTTCAGGAAGGCGGGTGCAACAGCTGGTGTTACCGAGAGATATGCGAGAGACCGTGCTACGCTTAGGACATGACGCCATTATGGCCGGACACCAGCGTGCTCAAAAAACGGTGCCTTGGATCACCGCGGAGTTCTTATGGCCAGGTGTCCAGAGTGACCTTAAGCGCTTTGTTCGCTCATGCGATGTGTGCCAGCGCACAGTTCCGAAGGGAAGAGTTGGTCATTTACCTCTGGGCAAGATGCCAGCCATCGACCTACCGTTTTAGCGAGTGGCGATTGACCTTGTGGGGCCAATCTCTCCAGCATCCGCCAAAGGCAATAGATATGTGCTTACTCTGGTTGACGTGGCCACTCGTTATCCTGACGCTATTCGACTGAGAACTATTGACAGTATCCAAGTGGCGGAGGGTCTTGTGGAAATGTTTTCGCGTTGTGGGTTCCCGAGGGAAATTTTGAGTGACCGGGGCTCGAACTTCACATCGGAGCTAATGAAGGAGGTTAACCGCCTTTTGTCAGTAAGACAGTTACTGACGACGCCTTGCCATCCCATGTGTAATGGGCTTGTAGAGCGGTTCAACGGCACCCTCAAAAACATGATCAAGAAAATGTGCGAGGAGAGACCTACTGATTGGGATAGATATCTCCCAGCTCTTTTGTTCGCTTACCGCGAAGTGCCACAAGCGAGTCTTGGTTTCTCGCCTTTCGAGATGTTGTATGGGAGCACCGTTAGGAGTCCACTTGCAATACACAAGGAGCTGTGGGCTAATAAAGAGATTGCATCAGATCTCAAGGCAACATACACATACGTGTTTGAGTTGTGGGATAGGTTAAAGGAAACATGCAGGCTTGCACATCAAAGCCTGGAAAAGGAGCGTGAGCGCCACAAGGGATGTTATGAAAAGAAAGCCATTCACAGAAATCTGAATCCGGGCGGCAGGGTTCTTGTGTTGCTACCCATGGATCATGATAGGTTAATGATGCAATGGAAGGGCCCGTACCTTGTGACGCGGAAGAAAAAAGGATATTGATTATGAGGCGCATCGATAGATGGCATTAAGAGGGTTTTCCATGTAAATATGTTGAAGAAATATGAAGAAAGAGGTCCCGTACGGCGGTACGCCCCCAGGGCAGCTTGTTCGGTAGTGGCCGAGGAGATAGGCGATGTTGCCGAGGTGCCCACGTGCAGTGGGAATGAAAATGCAGGAGTGAATTGGGTACTAATGAACCCTAATGTAAATCTAGACAGACGATCACAGCTCTACTCCAAATCAAGGAGTAGACGATTTCGTAGGGGCCAGGCAAAACGGAGGTCATATATTACAAAGTGGACTTGTATAGAGATAGAGCTAACTGAACGGCTCCAGGTATCTTTGGCATGTATCTTGTTGTTGTTGTTGTTGTGTTAATTTATCTTTGGGATTTATCTTGTTGTTGTTGTTGTGTTAATGTATCTTTGGGATTTATCTTGTTGTTGTTGTTGCGGTTGTTGGTGTTATGTGATCATACAAGTTAGTGGGTTTTGAACACGAACATGTTTATTAAGGACTCTGTACGGACGGCGGCAGTGGTGTGTTAGTGTTCTGAAAACGCAGTTTGGTGTGCTGTGTTTGTGGTGTGCGTTTGGTGTGTGCTGTACATCTTCGGTATGGTGTGTGCTGAGTCCAGAATCGCCACAGAAGATAGTCGGTTGGCTGGATGGCTTGAAGATGAGGGTGACGTGAGCAGTTTTTCATGGAAAAACTTTTGAGAGAGGGAACCCTTGTCACATATATTAAGGAGCCTAAATTAAATTTTAAAGGAAAAAAGGTGTGAAGAAGACGACGCAAATTAACCGAAGAATAAAGAAGAGGAAGAAGAAGCATTCGTTGAGGTGGAGAGAGGTGATTGGTGGAGAAGAGAGGAAGATGACGACAAGGCTTACGTGGACTAACACCGAGGCTATAAAAGGGCAAGTGAAAACTAGGCACTGGGGGGAACAGCAGAGAAGCGGTGGCTCCGGCAGGTCAGGGACGCATCAGCTGGAAGAGAGCGACGCCGGCTACTGCTCCGGTCAACTCGCGTTCTACGTCATCACAACGTGGACTGCCTGCCGTGCCTGAGCCCGTTCCGGAGAGTGAACAGAGGACGCTACCAGCTGCTACGGCCACGGGTGTCTCCAGCGCTGTTGCCACCCATCCGGGAGGTGCCCCCAAAGCCAACAACACCGGCATCACCTCCACGGGCGCTTGGAACGGGAGCTCGTACGACGCAGCCAGCGACGCCAGCCCAAGCGCGTCGAACGCAGCCAGCGACGCCGCCTACTGGATTCATACAACGCCGCAGGCACACCGAACCAACCGTGAGCACGAACGCCGTCCGCTACCAGTAGAACGATAGTATTAGACGGTAGTAGCAGTGTGCCTGGGTCGTGTGTATTTATAGTCGGTGTGTTTTGAGTTAGTTTTGTTAGTTTTGTGTTCTAGTGTGTGTGTCACGTAGTGTGTATTAAATGTGCATTTGTGTTTGTACACCCGTCGGCTAGTCCATTCTTTCGGACCGAGTGTTCTCCGGAGATATCCGTGACACGCGCTCAACACCATCTTGCCTCTCAACGAAGACAGCACCCAGACCGTGTTTCGGGCATCGGTGTGCAGTTCCTTGTCTGCCTTCTCGTCAATGTAGCAAAGGATAGGCGGAGTTTGCAGGTGGTTTCTGAGATCGTCGAAGGCCTCCTGCTGTTCTTGGGCCCAGATGAAAGGTTGCCAGTCTTTTGCCAAGAAATTTAGAGGCTCGGCTAGTTGGGAGAAGTCTTGCACGAAATGTCTGTAATATGCGCAGAGGCACAAATAACGATGCATAGCATGCTTATTAGTGGGGCTCGAAAACGCAGCGAGGGCAGCCGTTTTTTCATGGTAGGGGCGAACACCGTCAGCACTCACGACATGGCGCAGAACCTTCAGCCGTTGAACCACAGTGACATTTTTCTGGTTTGAGCAAGAGGCTGGATGATCGTATGGCCTCTAGTACGGAAGTCAAGCACTTAAGATGCTTGTCCTAGGTGGAAAAAAAATTACAACGTCATCAAGGTAGACGAGGCAGGACTGCCATTTGAGGGAAACCAGTAGTGTCCATGATTCCTTGAAAGATGGCAGGAGCGGAACGCAAGCTGAAGGGGAGCACCATGAACTCATAGTACCGGCTAGGAGTAAAAAATTCTGTCTTCTCGCTGTCCCGTTCATCCACCTCAAGATTCCTGTACGCACTGCGGAGGTCGAGGGGAGAAGAGTAGAGGACATGAGTCATCGAGTAGAGGTACCGAGTAAACGTCCTTTTCTTTGATTTTGTTAAGTCTTCAATAGTCGTCACAAAATGTGAGTCTCCCCTCCTTCTCAGCGACCTACACAAAGGGCGAATCCTAGGGGCTTGTAGACGGCTGTATAACATGATTCAGGATCATTTCGTCAACCTGCTGCTGTATCACCTCACGCTCTTTCGTCGACACTCGATAGGGGCTGTAAGGCTGCTATAGCAAGCGCGAGTCAATGTCCGCGCGCGCGCCGAAAAAAAAACGAAAAGAATTCTTTTGGACAATCCCGAAGGCACGTGCGGCTGCATGCGCCTCCCAGCACAGGGGACAGGACCTCCACCTCGGCGGCTGCGTTTTTATGGAGGAAAAACGCTAAGGCGCCCGTGTGCTGTGCGATGTCAGTGCACGTTAAAGATCCCCAGGTGGTCGAAATTATTCCGGAGCCCTCCACTACGGCACCTCTTATTCCTTTCTTCTTTCACTCCCTCCTTTATCCCTTCCCTTACGGTGCAGTTCAGGTGTCCAACGATATATGAGACAGATACTGCGCCATTTCCTTTCCCCCAAAAACCAATTATTAGTATTACTCCTCCGCCCGCGACCTTGGCGAAGCGGGGCGCGCGCCGACAGATGTTCTAGGCAGTACTAGCGCTCTCGAGACCACAGGGGGAGAGACGTAACTTAAGGTGTGCTGCGACGCCTTCTGAATCTCGCAGTGCCCTCGCCCGTTTCTAGAACTTCCGAACTAGGTTAAGAGCGCATTGCGTAGCGTTTTTCATCCATTCATTATTTATTGCCTACCTTGCGAAATACAAACAATGATGCATCCATAGCAATTGGCTAGTAACGGGTTCATAATCAACATAGGTTACAAAGTAAATGCAGCATGCGAACAAATGAAACAAGGAATACAATCCATTACACAATAACTCATATAACTCCTAACATGCAAAGTTTATACAAAAATGAATATAAACTCAATTATCATTCGCAATATTTCTTAAAATGAAGCTTTTTAAAGCAGGAGTAAATTTAGGGGCTTGTTTTATGTTTAGTAACAAATAATTGCAAATAAGAGCCCCGTTAAATTCGTCGAGCGTTTTCCATACAGGTTCGATCTGGCATGGAGGCACATTAAAATTTTTGTTTGTGGCAGCTCTTGTGTTTAGTTACGGAATTTTAAACAGACTGATTGAAAGTGGATAATTAGTTTCTATTATTCTTTGAATTATCTGAACAAAATTGAATATATACAGTGCATTTGCTGTCAGAACATGAAGAGAATTGCATGCACATGCTACATTGAGAGTTACCTGAAAAGTATATAATTCTTAATGCACGTTTTTGTAGACGGAATACAGTTTCCAGGTAAGAAGTAAATTTGTTTCCCCATAACTCAATGCAGTAACTGAGGTGACTTTAAATTAAGGAAAGAGAATGCGTAAGATGGGGTAATCAAAACATTCACGAGCCTCAGTAAAATGAAACATCCGTATGCCAGCATCTAACAAAAATGTGTAATGTGTGTTTTCGTATGCATGTCAGATTCAAAAGACACGCCTAAATACTTGTAGGAGACAACTTGTTGAAGTCTTTTTCCGCGTAATGATGTATTCAGTTCTTCAATATTCAATTGTTTTTTCCTAGAATGAAAAACTGTGCACTTCCTATTTTAAGATTTAAGGCCAGTTGATTCAATATGAACCACGGAAAAACATTTTCTAACTAAGCAGAGATGTTTTCTTTAGCTTTACGAATTTCCCGGTTTTGAAGCGAAAGCTTCACTACGCTATCTCATAACAATTTTGCTGTGCTCTCGGTTTTGATCTTAAATGAAATGAATGAAAAATTTAATTTTCAAGTAGAGGATTTTCGCGGCGTAGATTGGTCTCTCGGTCCAGGGCCCCAGTGGCCTTTGCAGTACTGAGAGCCTGTCGATTATCTTGAGCTGTTCTGCAGGCTTCGAGCAGGACAGTGCAGCCTCCCACTGCTCCGGTGTTCAAGTGCTCTTCATTGCCGCTGCCTGCGATTCCTGACAGGTCCGTGTAACGTGATCAAGCGTTGAGTGTTCCCCGCAGAGTGGGTGTTTGCTGTCATATGTTGAAAGATAGATTTTTCTTAGTACACTGAGATTGGGGCATGTATTAGTATGCCGTTTTCTCCAGGCAAGCAACTGCTCTCTACTAAAGATTTTGTGAGGAGGGGGCAGGTCCTCCTGAGGAATCGTTGGTGTTCCAAGATGGCTCCATACCGTCTAGAAACTGCCTCCAGTTCCCCTTCAGTGTAAGCCTCTCGGTGGGCGTATGCTCGGGTGTTGGAGTCCGTACGTTGGTTCACATTGACAGCCTCATGGCTTGGTGTCCACGCGATATAGAATCTCGTAAAGGTGATTGTTCCCTCCTTCAGTATGTGGATGGCCGCAGTGGATATGCGTCCACTGCTGTGCCTTCTGTACGCCTTTTGCGAGTTTGCAATAATGTATGCATGGGGCTCCGTGCCCTGGTGGGTGAGAGCGAGTGCGAGTGCTGCTTCCTCAGCCTCGAGGATGTTGCTGGTTTTGATCAAAGCTCAGTTGATTTCCTTGAGCTGGTGATGCACCACGCTGGCTACCAAGCCGTATAGTTCTCTGTATGTGGCCGCTTCAACGTGTAAGACGTCTTTTTTCCCGGCGAAGCACCTTTTTTTGGCTTCCAATCTTGCATTTATTCTCGCCTTGTGTATATCTGGGTGCATGTTTCTCGGAATCGAGCTTACCTCAATCATCTCTCTTATTTCATACGGTACGCTGGCTGTGCTGTTGAATTCTCTGAAAGCATCCCTTATGCCCAGTAAACGCAGCGTGTTTATGCCCTTTCGGGACAGCATGAGTACAGTTTTCTACGCGAGAAGATGGGCCTCGATATTTTTTTGTACTGTGTTATTTATGCTCAGTTTAAAGAATTTATTGAAGTGTTGACCGGCAGTCCGAGAGGGAATTTGTATACTTTCCCAAGAATTGCCTCTAATCTTTCCTTTTCTTGCTCAAGCTCACTTTCTTGTTCGCTGAACCAACGTTTCCGGGCTCGGCCGCGTCCGTCTGTGTGACCGTCACCCCTGTCTCCGACACCTGATTCCTCTTTTTCTCATCCGTGGTCTCGGTTTACTGAGGCGTTCCTTGGAGTCCTTGCCCCCGTAGGGTATCCTTTGATCTTCAAATGAGCCAGACGACCAACCCCTTACGGCGCGGTTCGAGTGTAAACCGATTTATGTGTGCCAGATACTACGCCATTTCCTTTCCTCAAAACTGGTCGGGTGTCTACAGATATATGTGACACAGTTACTGCGCCATTTGCTTTCTTGAAAACCAATTTTAAGAACCAATGTAATTTTCTTCGAAATCAAAGGCGCACGACTGGCCCCTTGGGGGGGGGGACACCTCAGTCGTTCTTTAAGTTACTTGGCAGTAGTAACAGATGAGCGCTGCATGCGTTGGCATTCACAACGTTTTAGCAGAAACGCGCATCGAAGCTATAGACCCTAGCGGTCTTTAGAGTGTTGACAATGTTCTAAGCTTCGACGATTTTGAGGAAATGCAGTCACATAACTGGCGCCCTGGGCCAATGGACGCCTCAATCGAGCTTTGAGGCACGCGGCGGTGGGGAGATAGAGATGTGGCTGCATACCTTAGTGCTGACAACGATGTGGCAGACGCGTGCCACTGCCGCTATATGCCGCAGCGTTCATTGGGTGACCAACGTTTCGCGATCAACCATTAATTTAACCGCCACCTGGCAGGGTGGACGCGTTGCCTATCCAGTGTGCGGAACGCTCTGAACGTTACAAGCGAAGCCGCGTGTATATATCCGATACACCACAGCTTTCGATCTCTAACCAGGTTGAGCAGTAGTTGAACTGGACCTAATTTATATTGTCAGGCTTCGCGCAGCGAAGTAGGCAGGCGCCGGCTTTCGGCAAGTTTAGAGCTCGAGCGTCACTTTGAGACAGCTTTGGTAGCTGGGTTCATCGCCCTTGTTTCTACTGTGTATCATTGTTTCTGTACACTTTCAAGTTTTATGAAAGTCCAGATTCTTTGTTCGTCCGTGTGCCATCAACCGTCCATCGTCTGGTTGTCGCCTACGAGTCCAAATCCAAATAAACGAGCACCTCGAAGGATGTGAGGTGCAAAGAAGAACCGTTGAGCATCTTTACTGGTGGAGTCACGATAGGATTTGGCGACCACCGGCACTCAGCAAGAGCCAGTCTGTTACTCAAGCCGGCGAAGCGTGTTCCTGGGCTTATCACAACTCCCGGCCATTCAAGGCGAGAACGGAACCTTAGACGCGTACAAGGGACGCAGGAACCGCTTGTGGTGACGGCCTGAGGCACCAACATCAGGAGGTGGCCCCGCAGTGAGGTATGACGCCACGAGCAAAGAAAAACAGTTGCTCAGGTGAGCGGGATTTCTTGCGTCCGTTGGCGTGCGTGGCTCAGGCATTAGGAGCGGGAGGTGCGTGGTTTAGACGAGTAGCACCACAGCAGCTGTAATGTATATATAGTAGCTTCTTTTAAATCTAGCGATAATGCTACAACTTTGAACTTCAAAGATTTGGGGTTCGAATAAAAGTGGATGAATCACACGGGGAGAAAACTGTTTAACGATAACAAAAACATTGGCTACATTCAAGAAGCATTACACACTTCTTCTGACGACTGGTCTTTTCGCACTTGCCCCGTCCACACGCTTTTTCACCTTCAACGACCACGAGGCACTTTTTCTCTCTCACCCGCACGTGCGCACGGTTTGGTGGTCGCGTCCCCACCCCCACACTTGCGCCGTGTTTGACATCTGGAGTTCATTCGGAAAGGAGACCGCTTGCGGGCGTGTAGAGCTGAAGCGTCGTCTGTAGCCGACCGCGCGGCTCTCCCCTATCTTGCTGCCAATTGAAGCGCCGTGCTGTTGGTGGTCTTTTGTCCACTCTCTATGGGGCGCTGCCTTTCTGGTGTCTCCAAGGGCGCCCAGGTTTCTGTTGCCGTCTGTTGCTGCTTTGCAGCACTTTACCCAAGCTTGGCGCTTCTTTCCGGGGAACTGCTCTTTCTGCTTTGTAGCACTTTACCCAAGCTCGGCGCTTCTTTCAGGGAACTGCTGTTTCTGCTTCTTTGTTTCCTTGTTTCTTTACACCAGCCATGGGTACGAGGAAAACGAGGGGAACTGGTCAGACTGAAATGTCGCGGCTTGAGAACGCGCGGAAGATTCGAGAATTAGAGATTCAAGGGCATGAGGCAGAGCGAGAAGCCGAGAAGGCAATAGCAATTGCAGAAGCGGAAGTTGAAAGGGCAGAAGCAGAAGTCCGAAAGGCAATAGCGGAAACCCGGAGGAGAAAATTGAGGCCGAGGATCGCATTGCTCCGCAAAATTTTTAGTCTTGATATGTGACTGACAGGCAGACCTTTGCCGGTCCAGATCCTGATGGACACGTGTGGTCAAGCTTGGTCACAATCGCGCCGTTCGTCGGTGTCCCTGAGACACGTTCCGACACGTTGAGCGCATCGTATAGAGAGCGCAACGCGGCTGACGAGCCCTGATTATTAAACAGCGAATCGGACATCGTGATAGCCGTGTCAGAAGATACCGCGAACGCAGGAAGTGACGAGACGCTTCAGGCGCGGGTGGCGCGCATAGCGATCGAAATGCTCTCGTGATGCGACGGCCTCGACATCTTATGTAGGCATCTGGCTGGATAACGCTCAGGCCACGGTCTTCGACCATACCGTGTGCGAGGAGCCAGCTAGGCGCTGTCCGGCGGGTCGAGTAGACTGGATTGCGCCGGCAGAGCGACCGAGGTTGGGAAGTCCAGTGATGCGTAGGCACCTTGGCAGCTCTAGTGGTACAGATCTGCACGTCCAGTGCGACATTTGAGCCAGTCCCCGACACATCTCGAAAACCGGACAGAAAACTTGATTCGGCTACACTGGCTAACCCCTCAAAGGAGCTGCGAAAGGCCAGGCAACAGACGTAGCTAGGTGCGTGCGACGAGACTATGTACACCAAACTGAGGGAAGCAAGCCACTCACAGGAGAGAAACACGCAGCCTGAAATCGCAAATGACGGGTTAAGAGCTTCGACAGTCGAACTACCAACAACTGAATGTGATATAGGAACTAGGACGCGCTGTGCCGCGTCAAGAGCTCCATACGAAAACGGGCATACAGTAGCTAGCAAGCGCCCGAGAGGGTACAGCTCCCTCGACGCGACGCGCGTGGCCGACTCCTGCGACCAGTTAGTCGAAAATTTACCCGCATCTGAGTCTTGCCACGCCAGAGGGCGTGAACTCTACCGCTCGCCTTTGGTCTACTATGTGTGTGCCAGAGTGCAGCGTCTGGACTGCGGGGCGCGCCAGAGACACTGCAGGAAAAAGGATTTCACCAACAGTGTTGTGTGCATGACGTCAGGAAGTCGGACTAATGATGCTTGCACGACTGCGGTAACTTAGACTTTCTCTGAACGTAGTGCATGCCGCGAAATGGCACCACATGAGATCCGTGATCACGAACGGTGTGTAAGAGGAAAGCCGCGGCCTTATGTTCGCATCTGGATTGGCTGGGCTAAAGTTGGCGATGATTTACCTATGCTTAAACCTGTGGAGTATACGACGCGATAGCTACAGCTGGCTGAGTGGAACTTGCTCAGTAGAATTGCAAAGTCGGTCTTTCGCTTCTCTGTTTCTCTGGGCGTTCCTTCTTCGTCTTCGTTCCACTTGACACGGCGCATGCGCACTGCTGTGGAAGCTCGGTTTTGCCGGCGCACCGCGCCGCCGGCAGCTGCTACGCACCATGTGACCAACCACGTGCCAGCGTGGCGGCGCAGTCACGGGGTGGCGGCGCACCAGCAGGGTAGTGGCGCCACCGCGCTGAAGGCTCGAAATGCTAGCGTAATGTATCTATCGCTACAAAAGTCCAGCAATCATCTTATGGTGGGCCGTGTAAGGCCGCAATATCGAGCGCAAGTCGATATCAGCGCGCGCCCAAAAGGGAAAAGAAAAAGGTCTGCCCACTCCAGAAGGCGCGCGCGGCCGCAAGCGCATCCTAGCGCAGGGGCCCTGGCAGGACCTCCTGCCCCGCGACCTTGGCGAAGCGCAGCGCGCGAACGTATGCTCTAGAGAGTTCTAGCGCTCACGAGAGTGCAGGGGGAGAGAGACGTAGCTTAAGGTGTGCTGCGATGCCTTCTAGCTCCCACTGCCCTCACCCGCTTCTAGAACGTTCGAACTAGGCTAATTAAGAGCGTGCTACGTCATGTTATACGGTTTTTGGTCAGGCTTCGGGCAGCTATGTAGGCAGGCCCCGGCTTTAGGCAAGCCGGGGAAGAGCAAGCCTGGAGCTCGAGCGCTTGAGACAGCTTTGGTAGCTAAGTGCATAGCCCCTATTTCTGTGCATAATTGTTTCTGTACAGTTCATCAATTGTTATAAAAGTCCAGTTTGTTGGTTCGTTCGTGTGTCATCGAGCGTCCATCGTATGGCTCTCGGCTACAAGTCCAACGCCAGCTAGAGCGAGCACCTCGAAGAAAGTGAGGCGCGATGAGGAAGGAACATTTTAACATCTTTACCGGGGAGTTGACGGGGAGGCGGTTTATTGTCCTCAATTATGATGCTATGTTTCCTTAAAGACGTCTGCCTGACGTAGGTAGTACTCGCAAAGCAGTCATGAAAAGTGTCAAGGATGGTTTTCAGGTGGTGTTGATGATCAGTGTTGAAAGCAGGGTTCGAGTCAGCCTTAACTGTGCGACTAGGTCCCCTTGGAGGGGTGTCCTGGTGTCACAAAATTCGGCGCGTATTGGAAAAAAATCAGCGCAGCGCGGAAGCAATCACAGCCCCGCGGGCCATAAGGAAAACAAACAGCGGAGAAGGAACCCCGGAGAGCAGGTAAACTTGTGTGTTCTGCGGCCTTTTCCACTCTGCACGCCGGCGCTGCGTCAAAGAACACGGCCGCACGAGCCGTCAATTTTTCCAGAACCTCTGAGTAATTTCTACTCAATGCCGACGGATAGGGCACAGCATTGACCGCGCTAAGTGACCCCTTTTTTCTTGCGTCGACGACGGCGCTACGCCAGAATGTTCTTGAATAATAATATTAATAATAATAAAAATAAAAATAAGAATAATAATAATTGATTTTGGGAAAATGGAAAGGCGCAGTATCTGTCTCATATATCCTTAGCCACCTGAACCATGCCGTAAGGGAAGGGATAAAGGGAGTGAAAGAATGAAAGAGGTGCCGTAGTGGAGGGCTCCTGAATAACTTCGACCACTAGGGAATATTTAACGTGCACTGACATCGCACAGCACACGGGCGCCTTAGCGTTTTGCCTCCATAGAAACGCAGCCGCCGCGGTCGGGTTCAAACCCGGGAACTCCGGATCAGTAGCCGCGCGCCCTAACCACTGAGTCACCGCGGCGGGTATCCAGAACGTTCGGCAAAACCGGTTTTCGCGCTAGACCAATGGAGTCGTGGGCCCGGCGCGAGAAGGAAAAAGAAATTCTGCTGTTGATACAGCGCGTATGTGCGCGCCTGCCTTGGCGCGAAGAACGAACTGAAGCGGACCGCGCCTATAAATGAGGGGCGTTGACCACTGTCTCTGAGCCCGAGCCGCCATTCAAGCTTCAGAGAAGAGCGCCCGCTCGACTCCCGGGGGAACACCCCTCGCCCTGCCAGGGGCCAGAGGCAGCGTGCGCCGACCTACTGGACGGCTCCAGCGTGTTCCTCAGGTCGTCAGACTGTCGCAGTGCACGGTGAACAAATTGTGTTTCGCATGTTTGTCTCTCTTGTATTTGTGCACTCTAGATGCAAGACTTTTGTTGAATGGTGATCTCTCTCAAGTGCTGGTTTTCATGACTTGCATTGTACGGTAAATTAAATTGTATCCGCTCGTTCGAGTGATTGTGAATTCCTCTGTATCATCTCTTTGCTGCATAAACTTTTCTTTGCTTGGAAACCTTTGGCTCCTATCCATTCTCTGGCTTCTTGCTTTCCGGCTGAACTTGCCACCCTAAGTCGATAGCACCTCCTTTGTAACCGAGACCGCTACCCCCACATGGTCTAAAAGTGTCTTTGAGTGCACAATTAAGTGCGCGAACGGTGAAAGCCGGGACGTTGACGACGCGCACTGGGTGACGCGGTCTCTAATTTCATCGAAATGGGTGATGACTATATTTTTCCCCAAGTGGCGGCATTCGGGAAAAACGTTCGTAACTACAAACTAAGCTCGCTAGTTCTGCAGGGCAACAACGCCCCGTGCGATGCAGACTTGCTGTCTCAGCAGTGAAGACAGGTTTGTTTCGACGATTCGGTTGGACGCTCGGAGGTTGTCACATTCCAACGTAACAAACAAGCTGAAACGTGGCGGTCGACCGATTGGGTCGTCGGACACACGAAATACGGGCCTGCCTGGCGCGCTGTCGTCGGCTATGGTGCACGGGGCGGAGATTGTCACCATGAGTTGACGGATGCCGATGGCAGCACCAGTTTCGCGAAAACAATCGAAACCGAGGATCAGGTGCTTTGAACATTGACCCAGCACAGAGAAGCAACCAGCGAAGATGTTACCGCGAATCACTCTCCAAGCAGTGAAGACGCCGAGCGGCATCAGCACATGGCCGCCAGTGGTCCGCATTTGTGTTCCTTGCCATAGCGTCAGCACTTTTTTCAAGAGCACTTTTCTCATTTAGGCGGAAACAAGCTTACTTTCTGGAACGTGCTTCGTAGAAGGATCCGGAGTGGAGGGTCGCGGTGTTTGAAGGAATGGGGTGTCGAGCAGAGGCTGTTCTGGGCTTCGGAAGGTTGTCAAAGCGGGGGTTGGAAGATCGGGTTGGATGGTGAAGTCGGTGAGCGGAGGATGTTGTTCGAATTGCGGAGCGGCGGTGGCCCTACCCCCCGAGGTCACCGTCCTTAATTTTCCCTCGGCGCATAGAGGACTGCCGAAGGGACGGCTGGCGACCTAGGGAAGAGAACCGAAGGGGCGACGGCGACCTGAACTGACTGGCGCTGTGGCGAGGGTTCAAAGGGGACGCCGGCGGTCAGGTACTGGTCGATGTTATGCGGTCGTTGACCATAACATGGCTGGGGTGCGTCTGGTGGAAACCCTCGCAGGGCCATCCGACGATACAGTCTCGGGATGCCTCCAGTAATAAGTGGTGAATATCATTGGCGACATCGTGTCTCTTTTCCTGACACCCTTCTTTACTGTAAATTTTGGCTGAATTTATGAAGAATATTGCAGGTGTGCAGTTGCCATATATATCTTACAGTATTTTGACATAAGGCTCTTCTACACCCTGATTACAAAATGCCTGTATGACTGGTGAGGTCTCCACAGAGTCGAATGCTTTCTCGTAAACAATCAAGGCATTAAATAGGAGTTGGTTATATTCTGCGCATTTCTCTATCACCTGATTGATAGTGAGAATACTTCCGTGAATCTTTTCAGTGTTTGTTCCTGCTTCCCATCTGCCGCCACGGGTCTTTATCGCCTTGTTTGCGAGCGACGCAGGACAAGACTAGATTTATCTCGACTGATCTCACCCAGGCAGAGCTGATTCTACATTGTTCCGGAATGTTCTAATAACTTTGCACGCTTTAACTCGAAAGTTCGCTATTATCTTTAAATTGATCATGGCCGACAGCGGCGGGGATTCTGTTCGACGACCGCCGAACACTCTTGTCTCTTCGCCGCCGTCTTCTTATTCAATGTATTGTGGCAGCAATTCAGCCGAATAAACAGTTTTTTAGAACTCCTTTTGTCCGTCTTGGTCGCTCCTTCGACTGGCGTCACCACTACGTGACATCTGGTGGAGGTGCTGGGTAGCCTTCCATGTTCCGGACACCCCCTTCAAGTCGGGACGCCAGCCCCCTACGCTTAACACTGGAGGACGAGCCAGCAGTTAACCGAGCCAGCAGATGTCTCCAAGGAGAGCAGCCTGAGTTTGGGACCCTGCCAGACCGCACCATACAGCGAAAGGACGGGACTTCGAGCGCCACTACTTCGCCAAAGATGTCGACTCCGATCATACCACAGCAGCCACGGGCGCCGCCAACTTTCAATAGAACCCTAGGCGAAGACCCCGAAGAATAGTTGGACCAATATGAATTCGTGGCATCATTCAACATTTGGGATGATGCAGCGAAACTCCCGCACGTCTTTTTCGCACTGGAGGGTTCAACACGCAGGCGGTAGGAAAACAACGAGTCTTCCCTAACGACGTGGGAGCTTTTCAAGAACGAACTCTTGAAGGTATCCACCAGGGCCGTGAGGAAAAAAAGAGCCGAACTACTCCTCGAGTCCAGGATCCAGCTTCCGAATGAGCCCGTCCGCGGTTACGTGGAAGAGATTAAGCGCCTCTTTCGCCGCCCCGGCCCCCAGATGACCGAGAAGAGAAAGTTCAGTTTTTAATGCGTGACGTAAAGGAACAACTCTTTGGCAGCCTCGTCCGCCAACCGCCAAAAACAGTCAACGAATTCATGCAAGAAGCCTGCACCATCGAAAAGACTCTCGACGTCTGGGCGCGGCAGTACATCCGCCCTTACTCTCTCTGTGCAAAGTGTCCGGACATGACGACCACCACCAGCGATAACTTGCGGGAAGAGATCCGCGAAATCGTCCGTGAGCAGCTACGCCGATTACTGCCATCCTCCCCACAGCCGCAAGCAGCGACTCTCATGGACGTTCTACGGGAAGAAGTGCAACAGGCACTTGGCAACCCGACGGCCACAGAACCCCAGGCCATGACCTACGCCGCTGTAGTACGCACTCCTCAGCCCCAACGACAACCACTGCGTGCTCCCTGACATGAACAACTTGTTCACGAACGCCGCCTCCCTGCCCCCGCCCGCCCAGCCTACGATCGACGATCAAGCCCCAGGAAATGAGACGCCTGGAGGACTTCCGACAGCCGGCCGTTGTGATTCCATTGCGGTGAGGCCGGCCATATTCTTCGTCACTGCCCGTGCCCAAGTATCGCTCTTCGAGAGTTGCCTTTAACTCGCCACGACCGTGCTTCGACCAACGTCCGCAGGAAATCGACGAGTACCTGCGTCGAGAGGAGTACACGACGAACCGCCTCTCGCGCTCACCATCGCCGTCAACCTCGCGCTTTGCGTAGCCACGCCGCCGCTACGCAACCGCGGTACGAGGAAGGCCTCTCAGCGCCCGTAGGGGAAACTAAAGACAGCAAGCTCTCGAGGTGAGGTTGCTCACGAGCTAAACGCCGAAGAACCTCCACCGACCACGCCCCATGAAGACTCTGCACCCGCGAAGCCGCATCAAGAACCGGCACTCACTGCACCGACGCCGCACACAATGAGAACCCCGACCACGACACAAGCTGCCTTGAAAACGACGCCGCCACGCAGAAAAGCATACGAGACGAAGCCGACACCCAACGCAGAGACCGAATTGCAATGAAAGAGCCAGGACATCCTACTTAGAAGCGACTATCGACGGCAGGAATGTTACCGCTCTTGTCGACACAGAAGCCGAATACTCGGTGATGAATGGAACATTCGCCTGCGCAGCTGAGGAAAGTCACGACCGATTGGGACAGCCCACAAATTCGCACCGCAGGGGCCACCTCCTTACGCCTTCGGGGCGATGCACAGCGCGAGTGACTGTCAAAGCATGTACCTATACTGCGTCCTTTGTTTTACTACCGCAATGCTCCCGCGAAGTGATCTTGGGTACCGATTTTCTTAATGAGCATCAGGGGATCATCGACCTGCAATCCAAGCTGATCATGCTTTCGATGGACGAGGCCATCCCTTCGATGAAAATTCTGCAAAATCACGTCTCGCTGAGTGTCCTGGAAGAAGTGAGCGTCCCACCCCGTTCAAGCGTTACCATGACCGTAGGCGCCCCGAAAGCTCTTAACGCTGAAGCAATCATCGAGTGGAGTATGCAGTTGCTTCTAGACCGAGGGATCAGCACTGCAAGAGGCATCGCACATTTCCGCAATTGCCAGGCCGAAGTGCTGCTGAATAACTTCAGCGAAGAATACCGGAACATTAACAGAGAAACGACGATTGCTTTTTTCGACGAAATATCCGACGTACGAGACTCCTTCGCCCTCTCCGACCCCTCCTCAGAAGATTCGCATGACCAAGAGAACTCGCCCACTTTCGACATCAACCCGGTCCTGCCCTGGAACAGACAAGACCAGATCCGCAATCTGCTTCGAGGCCACAGCGAGTGCTTTTCGCCATCGCCGAAGCCCCGACAAACGCCGATCACCAAGCATAGCGTTATAACCGACCAGCACGCCTGTCATCTTCGTCAGAGCCCCTACCGTGTGTCGCCGTGAGAACGACAAGTCATCCAGGATAAACTGGAAGAAATGCTTCGCGACGACGTCATCCAGCCATCAAACAGCCCATGAGCGGCACCGGTTGTTCTTGTGAGAATGAAAGACGGCACACTTCAATTAAGGATGTCTACCCCCTCCCCCGAATCGACCATATACTGGACAGGCTCTAACACCAAGTATTTCTCGTCGATGGACCTCAAGAGCGGCTACTGGAAAATTGTGGTCGATGGAAGAAATCGCCAGCAGACGTCATTCATGACCCCTAATGGGCTCTTCGAGTTCAATGTGATGCCATTTGGTCTCTGTTCAGCACCAGCGACCTTTCAGCGAGTAATAGATACAGTACTGGCAGGCCTGAATTCACAAAATTTTCTGGTATGTTTAGATGACATCGTTGGCTTCGCCTCGAACTTCGAAGAGCACCTCAAAAAACATCGAACTGTACTAAACGCCATCAAGTCGTCTGGCCTAACCTTGAAAGCAGAGAAGTGCCACTTTGCCTATGAAGAGCTGCTGTTTCTGGGCCACATCGATATTAAGGAGGGAGTACGCCCAGACCCGAAGAAAACAGCTGCTATTGAACAGTTTTCACCACCGGCCGATAAGAAAGCAGTGCGCCAATTCCTAGGGCTGTGCGAATATTAGCGACGATATGTGAAAAAGTTTTCGTGCATCGCCAAGCCCCTGACAAAACTGTCGAAGGCACACGTGCCATTTAATTGGGAAGCCCCACAAGCAAAAGCCTTCAAAGAACTTCGGCGTCTTTTACAGTCCTCATGAATTCTCGCGCATTTTGACGAGACCGCCGATACTAAATTTCATACCGACGCAAGCAGCGTGAGCCTAAGCGCCGTCGTCGTTGGAAGAAGCGACGGGAAGGAGAAGGTCATCGCATACGCTAGCCATTCTCTTTCCATGGCTGAGGCCAACTATTCGACGACTGAGAAGGAGTGCCTTGCCATCATCTGGACTACGTTGAAATTCCGCCCCTACCTGTACGGACGACCGTTCAAGGTAGTCAGCGATCACCACGCACTGGGAGGCTTGAGAATTTGAAGGATCCCTCTGGCCGCCTCGCTCGATGGAGTCTGCGCCTCCAGGAGTTTGACGCCACCGTCGTTTACAAGTCCGGAAGCAAACACTCCGACGCCGATTGCCTCTGCCGAGCCCCTGAAGATTCGCCGCCACCGGACGACGTTGACGACGCCTCCCCGGGACCCATCAGCTCCAGCTCTTTTGTCCAGCAGCAACGCTCGGACCCAGACCTAAAACGCCTCATCGAGAATTTGGAAGGCAAAGTTTCTTCACCCCCCGCCTCAATCAAGCGAGGACTTTCTACCTTGTGTGTACAGAAAGAGGTCCTCATGAAGAATTTCGCAGCGAACAAAACAGCCTACCACCTTGTACCTGCTTGTCTCTGCGAAAAAGTTCTACAGGCTTCACACGTCGAGCTGGACATCTCTGGTTTACTCGCACCCTGCGCCGCATTCAAGACAAGTATTACTGGCCCCGACTATCTGTCCATGTCGCACATTTTGTGAAACCGTGCCGACCCCTCCCACCCTACCAGCAGGACTCCTGAACCCCACTGAACCCCCCTCAAGGCCCTTTCAGTAGATCTGCATAAAGTTGCTTGGTCCTTTCCCAAAGTCAACGTCTTGAAATAAGTGGATCATCATAGCAACCAACTACCTAACCCGCCACGCCGAGGCAAAAACCCTACCGGACGGAACAGAAGCAGAAGTCGCCAAATTTTTTGTGGAGTGAATTCTGCGAAACGGCGCCCCTGATGTGCTCATCATGGAAAGAGGAACAGCATTCACGGCGGAACTAACGGAAGCCATCCTGCGTTACAGCCAAACCAGCCACCGGAGGACAACTGCGTACCATCCGCAGACCAAAGGGCTGACCGAGCGCCTGACAAAAACCATCGCTGATATGCTCGCCATGTATGTCGATACCGAATACAAGACCTGGGACGCCATCCTGCCTTACGTCGTCTTCGCCTACAACACCGCAGTGCAGGAGACCACACAGATGACGTCTTTTAGGCTCGTCCATGGCAGGGAGGCAACGACTACGCTAGAGGCCATGCCGCCCAATGTTGCCGAAGAAGAGAACGTCGACGTCACCGCCTACCTTCAACGCGCAGGAGAAGCTCGAAGGCTTGCCCGACTACGGATTAAAGACCAGCAGCGATCCGACGCCAGACGCTACAACCTACGAATACGCAACGCAGAATACAGGCCAGGAGACCAAGGCTGGGTTTGGACGCCCATTCGCCGCCGTGGACTGAGTGAAAAGCTTTCGCGCCGCTATTTCGGCCCTAACAACGTTCTTCGGCGGCTAGGTGCACTGGATTATGAAGTCATCCCTGACGCAAAGACTGCATCCCAGCGACGCCGCGTACGACCAGACGTTGTCCATGTCGTCTGTCTGAAGACCTAATATGCGCACTAAAGGACGCTGCATTTCCATACTCTGTGTTTATTTTCGCACGATTCCTTTTATTTGTTGGTAGTCGCATTATTTGTTATAATGCATCGGTTCGATGCTTCTTGAAGAGGGGAGTAATGCCGCGAATCTTTGCAGTGTTTGTTTCTTCAAATCTCCCGCCACACAACTTTATTGATTTGTATGCGACGCAAGACGCGACTAGATTCATGTCGATAGATTGCAGCCACGCACAGCCGATTCTACGTTCTTCCCTAATGTTCTAGTAACTTCGCACGTTTCATCTCGAAAGTTCGCTATCAGCTTTAATTTGAGCACGGCCGACAGCGGCGAGGATTCTGTTCGGCGACCACCGAGCACGAGTGTCGCTACGCCGCCGGCTAGTAATTCCGTCCAATGTGAGCGGAAGTTAGCCCAATAAACAGTTTTCCTTTAGAAGACCGTTTGTCCGGTCTTCATCGCTCCTTCGACTGCCATGACCACTACGTGAAAGTATATCTATTGTGGAATATCTTTTACGAAAGCCTGCCTGTTCATTTGGTTCATTAAAGCTAAAGGTTGTTCTCATTCTATTAGCGATTACCTTAGTAAATACCTTGCAGGAACGGATAATAAGCTGATCGGTCTGCATTTCTTCAAGTCCTTAGAGTCTCCTTTTTTATGAATTAAGATAATTTTTGCAACCTTCCAAGCTTCTGGTAAAGTCGAGGTCATAATGCATTGCCTATAGAGGGTGACTGGTTTTTCCAGCAGCATCTCCCCTCCGTCCTTCAACAGATCTACTGTTACCTGGTCCACACCAAGCGCTTTTTCTCTTTCCAATGCTCCAAGGCTTTCTTTACTTCCTCTTTCGTTACTGTTCAAAACACACATGGATTTGGGCGACTGTCCTTCTCATTAACGTTCTGATTACATTGGCTGCGGTACAGATTCCTGTACAACTCTTCAGCTACTTTAATTATCGTATCGATAGTGCTAATGATATTGCAGTCTTTGTCTCTTAATGCATACATCTGGTTTTTACCTAAGACGAGTTTCCTCTGCACCGCTTTTAGGCTACCTCCGTTGTTAATAGCATGCTCGATTCTCTTTAAAATAAACAACATTATGTCGGCTGCCCCCCCCCTCTTGCGCTTATTGTTATCTTTGATAGCGCTGCCAGTTCTCACCTGGCAGCAGGGGTCAGCGAAGAACGCACCTCTTGACGCACCTTTCTTGTTGCCACAAAGGCCCCGGAATCTAGCTGATCTGCATCTGTGCACGGCTCCACGTGGCTGCGCCCGGAACCGTGATATCAGCCTTCGCTGACGTCACTGCACTGCAACACCACCAGGGGCTCGGCCTACAAATACGGGACGTTCTCACGGGCAAGGCCACTTGGCAGCAGGGGACAGCGAAGAACGCACCTCTTGACGCACCTTTTTGTTGCCACACGTTGGAAACTGTTATTTATTTGTAAATTTTTTTGCTGTCTTGGTGCTGCCAATATTGAGTGTTCTGTGTGTTTGTGCGTGAGAGCTTGATAACATGAGCGAGCTACGCGATTTCAAAGAGCAGCTAGAGAAAGAAATGAAAAAATTCAAAAAACAGATTGAGCAGCAGCTGAAAACGGAGCTGAAAGAAGTGAAAGAGAGCCTTGCATTTTTAATCGAAAAGTATGAGCGGACGAAAAACCACAATGAGCTGCTAGAGAAGGAAGATAAAGCACTGAAGAAAGAAAACGATGCTTTGAAAAGTGAGTATCGAAATGCAAAGAAACGACTTGATGAACATGAGACCAGAATCGTCACAAGTGAACAGTACTCTCGAAACCGGAACTTAGAAATTAAAGCGATTAAGGAAGAAAAAGATGAGAATATTGTCACAATACTAAGTCTCATTGGCACTGCTTCGAATGAGCCCGTGACTGCAAATGACATTGAAGTCTGCCACAGGGTTAAAACTCGAAATGAAAATGCGGTTCCTAACATAATTGTGCAATTCAAGCACCGATCAAAACGTGACTCAGTGCTCCAGAGGGCAAGAAAGGTTAGGCTTTCCACTACTGACATTCGGTGGTCAGATGCAAACCCTATATATCTAAATGAACATCTTTGCATGACGCTGAAGAAGCTGATGTTTAAAGCTATCAAAAAAAAGAAAGCCTGTGGTTGGAAATTTGTGTGGGCAAGGGACGGAAGGATTTTCGCCCGCCAAAAAGAAGCGTCAACAGTAATCCACATCAGAAATGAGCAAGATGTTGAAAAGATAGTGTGACCGCATCAATATGCAGCCTAGATCTTTGCCGTCATCAGGAATGGCGATGGAACCTCATGAAGTAAATCACATTGCTGTCCCTGAGAGCATAAATGGAATTAAGTGCTTTCACCTGAATATAAAATCACTGTGCAATAAACAAGATTTACTTATTATTCTACTAGAAAAATTTAACTTCGATTTTGAGTTAATAATGCTTACAGAAACTTGGCTTCATTCAGAGTATTATATTATCACTGATGACAGTTACAATACATTTTGTCTGAATCGAACTCGGAAAGCTAGTGGCGGTCTGTTGTTACACGTAAAAAAATGTATAGATTGTGATGTGCTTGATCAGTTTTCTATTGATTTCGATGATGTAGAGTGCCTTACTGCCATAAGTCAAAGGTATCTTATAGCTGCATTTATCGTCCTCCTAACGGAGTAGTTGACTCTTTACTTAGTCCCCTTGAAGGCATCCTTAATTATGCAAGCAATAACAACCTCAACTTGTTTTTGGGTGGTGATTTTAATATTGACCTAATGACTAAATCCAACACTCAGCAGTGCTTAGAAACCATACTCCTATCACACTCCTGTAGCCATGTTATCAAACACGCTACACGCATAACAACAACGCCGTGTACCTTATTGGACGTCTTTGTCACAAACATACCTGAACACGAAGTTTTTGGTGGCGTTATCACGGCTGCCATAAGTGACCACTTGCCTATTTTCTTACTCTCTAAAAAACCCTAAGGAAGCATATGGACGGAGCCGATATAATTAAAGCATTTCAAGAGATTAATGAACAAACTTTGAACACATTTCGCAGAAACCATTGTGCAGTAAACTGGGAACCAGTGTATAGCTCTCCGACCGCCGATGGGGCTTATGAAGTATTTTTGAGATTGTTCATTGATGCATACTCAAGTTGATTTCCAATGAAAACTTGTAAAAAAAAAAGAAAAGTTCGAAACCCATGGATCGATAACGATTGTTTGCAACTAATAAGAAAAAAGAAAGGATATTTACTAGGTTCTTGAACACTCGCAATCGTAAAGGCTGGCAAACATTTAAAAGGCATAGAAACAAAACAAATGCTAGGCTGCGGAAGGCAAAACAGGTTTATTTATGCAACTACTTTGAAGTTGGTAATGCCCCAAAATCTGAGCATATATGGAAAAAAATTAATGTGCTGCTAAATAGAGCTCCTGTGAAGGAAAATATTAATGAATTCATATTGAACAATAAAGTCAGTAAGAGAGCTATGCTAGCAGAGGAATTTAATACCTTTTTTGTAAACTTGGTGACCAGCACACATTCCTCGGAGGCAACAAATGGAATGATTAGAAATCCAAAGTCTTTACATTGACCCTACAAGCAAGACTGAGGTCTGTGCCGTGTACCATTCACTGAAAAACAGCTTTGCTTGTGATATTGATAATATCCAAATGAGACCGGTAAAATATGCACTAGACCTCATTTTGTCGCCGCTCACATACTTATGCAATATTTCCCTCACAACAGGCACTTTCCCCAGGAAGATGCAAATCGCTAAGGTAGTCGCTATATTTAAAAAAGGGGACAAAAATAATTTGTCAAACTATCGGCCAATTTCCATCTTGCAAGTTTTCTCGAAAGGGCTGGAAAAACTCATTCACACACGAATTACTAAGTTTCCAACTAAAGATAATTTAATTAACCCCACTCAGTTTGGCTTTAGAAAAGGAATGTCCACAGAATATGCTCTTTTGGCTCAAAAAGAAATAATTTTGAAAACAATCGAAGAAAAATATGTAATTGCAGGTGTCTATATAGACTTCTCGAAGGTATTCGAAAGCATAAATCATGTTAATTTGTTAAAAAGCTGGAAGTATATGGAATACGTGGAATTCCTCTCGAACTCTTATTAAAGTCTTACCTCGAAAACAGAATGCAGTGCGTTTCCATGCAGGAAATTTTATCCACTTGCCAACCAATAAAAGCAGGTGTCCCCCAAGGGAGCATACTTGGCCCCCTATTATTTAACTTGTACATAAATGATATTACGAGTATTAGTTGCAACGCAAAATACGTAACATATGCAGACGACACGACAATATTTTTATCGCAGTCGTTCCTATCATTCTCTTCAATCCGAAATAAACAACACTCTTGAAACACTGGCCACCTGGAGCGCCATAAATTCTTTACACATTAATGTTAATAAAACAAAGGCAATTATTTTCACTACCAGACAAGGAGCCAGCGCGCCAGGGATGACGTTCACCTTAGGCGACGCAGATATAAAAATCGTAGATTCTGTCAAATGACTTGGTGTCCACTTTCACAAAAATATGTCCTGGGACACGCACGTTGACCACGTGAACACACAGATAGCAAAAGCTGCTGGGATCATAACTAAATATAAATCGTTCTTACCGACTGCTGTTAAATTACACATTTACAATTCACTTTTCCTTTCACATGTTTACGACAGTCTCTTAGTGTGGGGCAAAACAAAAATTGGTAATTTAAATCGCATACATGTCCTACAGAAAAGAGCAATCGGCAGCATAGCAAATGTTCATTACCGTGAACACACGCCCGAACTTTTCATTAAATTTGACATTCTTTCCATCCATCATATGTACTCAGTCTACCTTTCAAAGCGATATAAGCATGACTCGCATGAAATTCTCTATACACTTGCAAACTTGACCCCTCAAACACGACACTACAATACACGCACTAATCTAATTTGGAAAATTCCTTACTCACGTTTAAAACTTTCTGAACAAATGCTCCGTCATGCCGTACCGACCCTACTAAACCACCTTCATTGTCAGGATATAAACATAAGCACCATTAACAACAATATACTTAAGTCATTCTTTGTAACGCGAGAGTGAGCGTGTATGAAATTGTTTGAAGTATTTTTGAAATTCTCTTTCCATTGTAAAATTGGTGTGCTCCATGGGTGCCTTGTATATATTGACTTTTGTTTGTGGCTCGAGAATGAGTGTATATTATTTTGTATGTCATACTATACGTACTGACTGTTACACTTTCTAATGTATAAAGATGTATATTTCTAAATCTTCCACTGTATACGCCTTGTAAATAGGTAGCTCGAAGCTCGTCGAGTAGAAACTTCCACTTTTTTCTTCGAGCCCTCCTCGTCCTCCAAAAATCTTTTTCTGAGGAAGAAAGAAAATATTGATTGATATTCTGTGGGTAGGGTTAGACGACATCACGCTTTAGCGTTTCTTAATCAGATCTTTCGTCCCCTGAAGATGGCTTGCCGGTATCCTGTCGAACCGTCCTACCACCTACTTCTACTGCTCGCCCCATAACGATAACTTTCACAATATTGTTCATTTTAAGAACTATAATGTCGTCTTCCTCACTTAAAGCGGAATATCTGTTCTGCAGCGATATCATAAATTCCTTTATTTTCCCTGTTACCGCTAACTCGTTATTGGACTGACTTTCCTCTTCACACGCTTCCTCCGTTCCGTCCGTTCTACTGCCGTCAAAAATTAAGAGACCTATTTCAGAGAGAGAAAGTAACCGATTAGTCACTGCTCCTAGGGTATTGAGAGTCTTCATTAGTGGACTCCTGCCCGCAGCTGCAGCAGCTTATGCCCGTTCGACCAGTGAAAGGTTAGCTACGTGTTCTCATTTGGACAGACCTGCCTCCCACTGCTTTCGCGTTGCATTGTGCATGACTGGGACTGCAGGGTTATGGGCACATCCCCAAGTGATCTATGTGCTGCGCGCCTACTCATTCTTAGGAATGAATAGTCGTATTACGAAGGCCTGCGGGTGTATAACTAAACATGAGTAAGACTAAGAGCATAAGTAAAGCTGCAAATGGGCCTAGTTAGATTTTCATGTTTAAGTTGATTAGTGCGCTACTCATGGAAACGAAGAGCACTGGGTGCAAAAAGCACACAGCCCTGTCTGTATGAGTCGTTTTATGCGTCGAGTCTTGTTCGTACCAATGAGCAGCGTACTAATCAAGTTAAACACGACGAAAAGCATCTCATTTGTAACAAAAGCAGCCACTTAATTCCCATGCATGATTGCTAATTAGACATCCAAGCCTATTTACGTGTACATGGAAAGAATGCCGCAGATCAATGCTCCTGTGGTAACAAACCGGATATCACTCATAACCACTTTTCTTACCTTGCTTCATGCCCATTACTCGAATGGAGGCTGTGACCATCATCCCGTTTGTCCCTCGGCCGCGTGCGGCTCGGATCGCAAGCTGGCAGTTCATAGCTTCCGTTAGAGCCAAGTTCACTGCAGTCCACTCCGACAGTTCTGCTAGCTCCTAGTAGATAAGCGCTCCACTCCTTTCTTTGACGGTGCCGTTGTTGCAAGAGAAAGAGAGTGCAGCAGATACGATGTCAGCGAAGTTGAAGATCCAGACACATAGCAGGGCAGTTGGGCGAGGATCTCAGCAATTTTTCTTTCTTTCCAGCTTAACATTATACGGTAAAACTGAAACACGTTTTTTACAAAATCTTGGCTTTCAGATGTTAATTTGCAAATAAGGGAGAGAGAGAAACAGAAGGACGGAATAGCAGGGAGGTTAACTGGAGATGACCAGTAGGCTGCCCTACACATGGGGAAGGGAACAAAGGCTCTCACCGACGGCCACAAACGTGTGGCCAACGGTTCATTGTCATTGAACTTTTAAAGCGAACTTATGAGAGTGACATCCTCCTTCAGGAAACAAAAGGTGCGGAGTACCTCGCACTAACTCTAGAACAATGATAAAAGAAAATGTAAGCGATTCACGTTTCGCTGATAACAAAAATCTTACTAATGCGATGCACCCCAGGTGGTCGAAATTAATCCAGAGCCCTCCACTAGGGCTTTTCCTCCTCTCTCTCTTATTTCATTCCGAGCTTCCTCTCTTTACTCCCACCTTTCGTTTTAGGTCCTCACCTATGCGGTATCTAATTAGGTGTGAATGAAGACTCACCAGGTCTATTTCGGTGGCATACGATGAATAGCTCTGCTCCACTACCGGCAACATCAAAGTAGGGGATGCGCAAGCCCACCCTTCTGACAGCATTTGAGGCTAGAGTGAAGCGCTCTTTGACGTCAGCGGTCATATCAAGACAAGCAAATGAACCAGAGGTACCTGCACAGAACTGCGTTGGTTTTTCTTTTCCATTGGTTTTGATTTCTTGAGGAAAGGAAATGACGCAGTAGTCGTCTCACATCTCAGTGGACAGCCGAACCGCGCCGTAAAGAAAGGAAGGAAGGTGGGAATGAAAGCAGAAAAAGGTGGCCGTAGTGGTGGGCTCCCAAGTAATTACGACCACCTGAGGATCTTTAACGTGCTCTGACATCGCTAAGCACACGGGCGACTTTGCGTTTCGCCTCTGTCAAAACGCGGCCGGTATAGTCGGGATCGGACCCGGGTAGTCGATTGCCCTAGCCACTGCGGCGGATTCAAATAAATGCGTTGAATTTTTTTTTACCGCGAAGATGTATACCTCTACCATTCAAGGAAATTTTCGTGTCGTCGTCGTCAGCAAAACATGCCAGGCTAAAGAAAAAATTTGTGACTCCAATTCACACTGTGAAGGTGGTTGAACAGCGAAGCTCTAAAACGACACCCAATTATCCATTGCGACGTCACTTCAAAATTCACACACGTGGCTGTACAAAGAGTGAAAGCAGATGCAATTGAAATGTACTTAAGCTGAATGCTGTACACTTCATTTCAAAGTAAATATGCTGTTTGCATTCAATTTTTAGCCTGTCGTTTTTTGCTTACTGTGGTGTTCGTGAGCTTCGGTTTCCAGTGTGTTTTTCACGAGTTTCGGCTTCGGCAAGGCAAGACTCAACGCCAGAGATCTGAGAAACCGCGTCTTTTCAACCCTACATCGAGCCTTTCTCGGGGAAGTCCTAAACATCCTGAATTCAATGCCTGGGGTTTTGCTTCATTGTAAACGCCATAATAGCAGAAGAGAAGAAGCAATCGCTACTCCTGACTCTGTGCGGGCCGGAGACATTCGAAACCGTCCGCGCACTGATCGCACTGAAGAGCCCAAGAGAAGTTCCATACGACGAGATCGTCCAAAAACTGGCTACACATTATCACCCACGCCCATCAGAGCTCTACTGTCGCTGCAAATTCCAGAGACGGGACCAACAACCAGGCGAGTTCATTGCTTCTTACGTAGCTGCTCTACGAAAGCTCGCCGCGGATTGTAACTTCGGAGTCGGGGCATCGTCCGTCGCTGAGGCGGCGGCGGAGGCGACCACGGCCGCCGTCAGCACCACGCTCCCCCTGGATATCATGTTACGCGACCGTTTCGTTTGCGGCATCCGCAATAAGCTCGTTCAACAGCGCCTGTTCGCTGAAAGAGTGTTAACATTCCAGAAGGCCTTCGACTTCGCTGAAAGGGCGGAAAGCGCTGCCCTACAGCAACAGAGCATAAAGATGAAAACAGAAAATCTAGAGGTGCTGAAGACAAGCCAGAGGAAAAAAGGTGCAAAGGGAGAACAGCACACTCCGCTCAAGACGCGATGCTACAGATTCGACGGCTCGCACGATCCGAGTGAGTGCAAATTCCGGAATGCTGCATGCAACTTTTGCAAAAAAAATCGGACATATCGAAAGAGCTTGCCCCGCAAAGAAAAAGCAACGCAGAACTGCTACGCATCAAATCGAGCCTAAGGCTGCAAGCCACAAAACAAGCGGGCAACAGCCGCTACAGAGGTCTTAACGGGACCTGAGCACCGTAAAAAGCCTACAAGCATGCCCAAAGTAGCGCTTCACGTCAAAGGCAAGGGGCTGTAGTTCGAGGTTGACTCTGGTGCATCATATTCTCTAATCAGTAGGGAGACCTACGAGCGGACATGTCCTACAAAACCTCCACCGTTAGTTAAATCCGACTTGCACCTTCATAGGTGGTCAGGAGAGCACTTGAGCCTCATTCGCACTTCGAAAGTACACGTTCGCCACAATACAAAAGATTGCATTCTTCCACTGCATGTCATTGAAGGCAAGGGGTGCAACCTTATGCGCCGTAACTGGTTGAGTGCACTGAACATCCGTCTGCAAGGCGTAAATTCAACGCAAGACGCAACGCACACCGAGTAGACTGTGCAGGACTGCCTGCTATAAAAACATGCACGTGTGTTTGACGCAGACGTCTTAAGCTGCGCGGGACCACCAGTTGACGTTGAGCAAAACCGAAGCGCCCCACCACGCTTTTGCAAGGTGCGACTGGTTCCCCTTGCGCTTAGACCAGCTGTTAAGGAAGAGTTGGATCGGTTAGAGCAGCACGTCATTCTATGCCAGTTCAACATGCTGATTAGGCGACACCCTTGGTGTTCGTTCGGAAAGAGTCAGGGTTATTGAGGCTGTGTCGGGACTACAGAAGCACGGTAAATACCGCATCCATGAAAGCAGCCTATCCGCTTCCAACCACTGATTAGGTAGTAGCTACTCTCACAGGTGGAACACTGTTCTCAACGCTTGATCTCTTTCAAGCCTATCAGCAACTTCCGGTCACTGAAGCCACAGCAAAGGGCGTTGACCGTGAACACTATGAATGGAATGTACGCAGTCAAAGACTACTATTAGGATTATCTGCAACACCGGCGATATTCCAGCGGATCATCGAGACAATGTTCGCCGGAATTTCTGGCACCAGCGTGTGCTTGGACGACATAAATGTCTGCAGAGAGACGCCACAGCAACACAGTGAACGGTTTGGGGTCAAAAGTGTGGAGTTCCTAGGACACCACATTGATGAAAAAGGTGTGCATACAACTTGACCAAAGATTAAGGGCATCATAGATGCACCAGCGCCGAAAACCAAAGTGGAGCTCCAAGCATTATTGGGGTTCCTTGCTTTCTATGACCGCCTCCTTAAGGACAGAGCGACAGTGGCCTCACCACTGTACACGCTCTTGCACAAGGAAACGCAATAGATGTGGATAAAGGAGCACCAAATGGCATTCGAAGACTAAAAATGCTAATTCAGGACTGCACAGTGCTTGCTCACTACAACGAACGCAAGCCTCTTCTCCTATCATGCGACGCTTCGCTCTAAGGCGTTGGCGCTGTGTTGTCGCAGCTTGACGGGAATGGAAGAGAAACGCCCATAGCTTCTGCGTCACGAACGCAAGGCAAAGCTGAACAGAATTATGCACAACTGGATCGAGAAGGACTTGCAGTAATATTTGCTGTTGATCGCTTCCAGAAATATATAACTGGAAGACACGTGACAATATTCACTGATCACAAGCCATTACTGAGCATTCTGGGGCCGAAAAAGCCACTTCCGCGGGTCTTATCACCTCGCATGACGCGATGATGCTTTAAGCTGTCTGCTTACGACTACGGCCTGTTTACAGACAAGGCATTCGCAACAAGAACACTGATGGGTTAAGTAGACTTCCGCTATAAGGAGATGACAACAAGTCATCCCCTCCTGGCGACGTGAGGATGCTAGAATGTGCGAATAATCTCCATCTCTCGTCCCAACGCATCGCAGAGCTGACAAGCAAAGACATTGTTCTGTCAGCAGTTTTTCAAGCAACTTAGCAGAGAAATTTGCAAGCACTGAAACGCGATGATATCCGCCCTTATGTGAAGCTAGCGCCTGAGCTCTCTACGCTCCAAGGATGCTTACTCAGGGGCTTCCCAGTGATAACTCCGCTCGCAGCACGCCCCGAGGATCTAAAGATGGTTTCTGTACTCAACTTCGCGGGCGATTCAACGTGGATGAAAGGCCAGACGTATGTAGCTCTTACGACAACGACACTGTAAGGGATCGGATGATCCGCGGGCTCATTGGGGCCAGATCCCGGTTTTGGCGCCTCCCCGTTGGACCCCCCCCCCCCCCCCACCCTTGGTGACGGGCGGCGCCGGAACGCACTGAAAAGGAGCGCCCGTCTTCGGGTCAAGCACCCCTGACAGCGACGGCCGCCCGGATTTCTCCTCGCACTGTTTTGCGCCGGAAGCCCCCCCCCCCCCCCCACATCCTGACAGACACCAAACGCGACGCAAGCCTGCGACGGGCATCTCGTGGGAAGAACTCGAAAAGTAGTAGTCTTGTCAAGAAGGGGAGCAAGGAAAAAGACGGATGGGCAGTGGCGGCCAGATTTGAAACAACCCCAACGAGCGAGTATTGATGTTGAAGCTAAGCCGCGTATGCTCATGCGAACGCTAATCCCCCTGGGAAAGTCGGGACCGAGCGGACAGTCGCACACAGCAAAAGCACCCCGTTGCAGTCCGATGACAGCTCTAATGGCGGAACGGCGCCAGGGTTGACGAGCTACGACGAAACCGTTTGCACTTGCGGGCATGGATGTGTGGTTTATTTATTTATTTATTTATTTATTTCAGTACCCTCAGGGCCCGAGGGCGTTACAGAGGGGAGTGGGGTACAATAGACAAAATAACAAAGGAACAGCAGTCACAAGTAACACAAAAATGTGAACAAGAATATGGCTCGCGCAAATCAGTAGGTTACAGCAAATACAATCATACAAACTAACAGTCATTTAACACGAAATTATGAGCAAAGAATAAAAGTAAGCATAAAAGTGCGCATACCACGCAAACAAGCATACCACGCAGACCATGTCTGTTTTAACTACCACATAAGCTGAAAAGAATAAACGGCAGGGCGCAAGAATTACATGTACTATGTTACCATCAAGTTAGATAAAGCCGACTTAAACACAGAATGGTCACTTATTTCGACGACCGATCGGGGAAGGTGATTCCATTGGGCCGATGTGCTGGGGATGAATGAGTTGTAAAATGGTTTGTTTGGCATGAAAGAATACCAACTTTATGACGATGATCGATCCGAGCTGAAACGTAGCAAGGTGGCATTATAAATTTTCTCTTAAGGATGGGGTTACCGTTGCATATCTTATGGAATAGACAAAGGCGGGATATATTTCTACGTTGCGACAGTAGTGGAAGTGATAAGCTTGATTTCATGGCACTGACACTAGAGTTACGGTGATAATTCGAGAGAATGAAACGGGCCGCACGGTTCTGTATAGATTCGAGTTGGTATATTAGTGTCTCTTGATAGGGGTCCCAGATAGATGCAGCATATTCTAGTTTACTACGAACCAACGACTTGTAGAGAAGCAGTTTTACGGAGCTAGAAGAAAGATTAAAGTTACGGCGCATGTAGCCCAGCATGCGGTTAGCGTTATTGCTTACATAGTCTATGTGTACTTTCCAAGAAAGATTATGGGAAATGAAGACACCTAAATATTTGTAAAAAGGCACAGACTCAAGGCTGCAATAATTAAGACGATATGAAGGCAATGTGGTGTTACGACGAGAAACCCGCATGTACTTGCACTTTTTTATGTTTAGTTCCATGTTCCATTTGTTAGTCCATTCAAGAGCATAATCAATATCCGATTGAAGAAGAGCTATATCAGTCACTGTTAATTGCGCGGTATATGACGCAGTCATCAGCAAAAATATTTATTGTTGAACATAGATTGTCAGGTAAGTCACTGATATAAGAAAAAGCAGAGGCCGTAGAACAGAGCCTTGCGGTACTCCAGATCCAACTGGAGAAGTGAAGGAAGAAACATTATTAGCGGTGACAAATTGTGAACGATTAGTGAGAAATGAATGCAGCCACCTAAGAACGTTAGGGTCGAGGTTAAGTTTACTAAGTTTAAAAAAAAGCAGTTGATGAGAGACCTTGTCAAACGCCTTTGAGAAATCGAGGAATATGCAGTCGACAACGGAAACCCTGTCGAAAAATGAGTTTAGATCATGTGTGAAGGTTAAAAGCTGTGTTTCGCAAGAAAACCACTTCCGAAATCCATGTTGACTGTCCGTAAAAAAGGCATTAGAATCAAGGAACGATGTAAGGTGAGAGTAAATAACATGCTCCATGATTTTACACGGAATGCTGGTAAGTGAGATGGGTCGATAATTATGCGGCGATTGTTGATCACCAGGTTTATGCAACGGAATCACCTTCCGAACCTTCCAGTCATCAGGTATACATGCTGTTTCAAGAGATTGCTTAAATAAGTAAGAGAGTATTATTGCGCTGTATACTTTGGTTTTAATCAAGAAATTAGAACTAATGTTATCAACACCACATGATGAAGAAACCTTTTGTTTTTCGACTATTTTTTCCACTCCAGCAGGATTAAAGACAATAGAATCCATCGGTAAAAAGTCAACACTGTTATATGCAGGGGTTACCGAACACTGATTTTTGGAAAAAGCAGAAACGAATACACTGTTTAGAACATTTGCACATTCATTAGGAGGAATTAGTTGGTCACTGGAGTCTTTAAGGCTGATGGATGAATTGTCTTTTTTGTTTACTACGCTCCAAAATTGCCTAGGGTTATTTATCAAAAGGGAAGGTAAAGTGTCATTGAAAAACAAATCTTTGGCATCCTTCAGTGCACTTTTCTGTTCAAGGGCCGCGGCCTGATAAGCAGTCCAACGTTCTTGGGAACCGGTTAGTTTTGCAGAGCGGAACATGCGTTTTTTTCTTATTACAGAGCCGTTTTAACGATTTAGTGAACCATGGTGATTGACGGTTAGAGGTGATGACTAAGCGTGGAACATATTTTTCAGTGAGCGCAGCAACGTTTTCTTTAAACAGGCTCCAGTTAGCATTCACGCAGCGGTCATGAAAGCTTAGCAAGTAATGGTCTAGAAAAACAGACAGTTCAAGGTTAATAGCATCAAAATCAGGATTTTTGTAATCATGGATATATTTACTGAGGTTACGTTGATGGGGAACTGCGCAGATCAAAGCAAAATGAAGGAGTAGGTGATCACTTAACCCTGGCAAGTATGATATGGGCTGGAAAAAATCAGGCGATGTGGTGAGTACCAGATCAAGGATATTAGACGCAGTAGGTGAAATACGAGTTGCCTGCGTTACAAGCTGGGATAAGCTAAAATCACTGCACAAATTCAAGAACATGTCGCATTCACTTGAAAAAGGTTCACAATAAGAACTCACATTAGACCACACTATGTTGGGGAAATTAAAATCACCCAGTAAAATAAAGGGACTGCTCGGATAACGGACTGTAATCATATGAATGACATCATGAAGATCGTTTACAATGGTGGGGGAGGTAGACGGCGGACGATAGCAAACGCCCACTATCAATTTCCTAGAGCATGTGCGAATTTCAACCAGTACAAGTTCCAACGTGCTTACAAAATGATTTGGAAAAGACAAAACAGTATCACCAACAGCTACAAGCACGCCTCCGCCACATCTAGAACCCCTGTCGCACCGATAAATCTTATATCTCTTTTTACAGGTAAGAAGTTCACAGCTATCTATCTTCGCCGATAGCCAGGTTTCAGTAAGACATACAATGTCAGCATCGCAAGCATCAATTACAGAACAAAGATCATCTCGTTTAGGTATTATGCTGCGAATATTTGTGAACAAAAAAGAAAGTGGGGTAATGGCCGGGGACTTAGTTCCACTGCCCCTCGCGCAGTGCTAATTGGTAACAGGTTCGGTCGATGGCGCCGAGGCGCTGTGGGTATCATTCGTATGGTCCTCAGAACGGTTGGTTGGCAACAGGAAGGCGCTTGGGATTTCATGAACGGAGTCATCAGAGTGATTGTAGGAGTAGCATTTATTTTTTATGTAAAGCTTATTGAAGCGAAGATTGAAAGTGAGCAGCTGGGATTTGCCAAATTCGACCAGTTTTTGCTTTTCTTCTTCTGAGGGAGAGAGTTGGAGTAATACTGTGGAAGTATGGGGCGTGGCACATAAACCTGGTGGGCAAATCATTTCGAGGGTCCATTCTCTGAATTCCGTTTTCTTATAGCAATTTTGATGTTCTTTTCGTGCTCTGTGCTTTAGGGAGGTGTAGAACCTTGCCGAAACAGGAAGGCGTACCATGCAGTTTGTAAACCAGAATGTATTATTTTGCTGTGATTGGCTGATGCAAGGCATGGACCGGGCTCCTAGATCTTTAAACCTCAGTTCCGGAGCCTGAAAAAAGGTTTCTGAGCTAGATTTAGACCGCTTGTATCGTCGGCGATGCCAAGGAGGGAAGATTTTCTCTTAGGCAGTTCCATGTAATTATGCTTGCCGTTTATTTTGTTGTAAATATGTGAATTCCTGTATAATGTTAAGTTTCCTTCCTTGAGTCAAGTGTTGCCGCATCTCGTCTGTTATACCGTCTCGGAGGGTGGGGCACCTAATGTGGAGCCCGAAGAACGAACCTTAACTGGCACAGTCGACAGAATTCTTTCGTTATCAGGAGATAGCAAAGGTGGAAGATACGACGTTCCGGCAACGGGCCAAGCATCGGCGGCTGTGGAGGACCAAGAGCTGAAGGCAGGAATCGGCAGCTTCCAAGGGAACCAGCAGCTGAGACTCCAGGGGTGAACCAGCAACGCAAGGTTGCAGATGTTCGGGAGAAGCTGTTAGGTGGGAAGCGGTCAGTAACAGAACGGACAGCGGCAGCCACGAAAGTCGGATGCCAGGAGTTGCATCTCATCAGAGGGAGTGCAGCGGCGTGTCACAAGGACTCGCCGTGGTCTCCAGTAACCTCATCTGCAAGGAGGCCAGTGACTGGTTGCGGGAGGCGCGACGGCAACGGACCGTGAAACCCAACGCATGGTGCCGGTGAGGCTACTTCGTTTTTCTTTTTGCCCCTGTTTGTTTGTTTAAGCTAGGCGCCACGGGTCGCAATGGAGAGCTCGGCATGGTGGAGGCAGGTCGGCAGTGGCAAAAAGCCAGATTATGAGTAGACGCTGACGCTAAAAAAGTTAGAGCGGGAAATGAGTGAAGTGCGTCACAGGTGGACTGAGGCCGAAAAGGCGCAGAAAAAGCCAGATATTCAGGAGAGGTTGAGGCTCAAAACCTTAGAGGGGGAAATGGCAGAAGCGCATCGCATGTGGCTCAAGTGCCTGCTGGAGGAGCTCAAGTGGGCAGCGGGGCCAGTTCAGCTTGTGGGCGCAACAGCACCGGGCACGCAGGTAGAGGGCCAGCTGCTTATGCTGGATGAAGAGAATGACATCTGTGGGTCAAGTTCAGATAAAGATAACCAAGAGATAGCGGCTCACACGCCAAATTACGGCAGAATTTGCGCGTCGGAGAGCTGCATCCCCGCACAATGCAGCGATAGCGCAAATAACTCGACGATCGAGCGCGTCGAGTTGAGAAAAGAAAATTTGGCGTTCACCGCGGAGGGTGCAGAAAGTGAGCGCAATACCGGTAGCTCGTGAGGTCAGCTAGGCACCTCATATGCCGTTGGTGGGCGGCGGACAGAATCAGCAGCTGCGTTTTGAAGGACATGTTGACGCTGAACTAGAAGCCCCAGAGAAAAAAAAATGGGGGCCGTTAAGTTTGCTTTCACACGGGGCCAAACGGAGGACACGGTCGGAAATAATTCCGGAGCCCTCCACTACGGCACCTATTTCTTCCTTTCTTCTTTCACTCCCTCCTTTATCCCTTCCCTTACAGCGCGGTTCAGGTGTCCAACGATATATGAGACAGATACTGCATCATTTCCTTTCACCAAAAAGCAATTATTATTACTATTAACGGCAGCGAGAACAAACGGCGATGCCCATGAGAAAGTAGTGAGTCCGATGCGAGGCGCTCGAGAACAGACCGGATATCTTCGAGGTTTACGGGAGGGTCAGTGCACACACTCTAAAAAAAAGAGTGCGATTTTAGTTTTTTTTGGGGGGGGGGTAAACAACTTGTCGCTGAGCTAACACCTTTAGGAGGGTAATGTTACGCTATTTGCTCCAGACTAAAGTTTTAGTCCACGACAAACAATATAAACGTTACACTCTCTCTAGTGTAAAGTCACGCTTTGAAAGGCAGTGCAAGTTTACGCTGCCGAAGACTATAGTTGCACCTTTTCAGGAAGACTATGTTTTAGTCTACGACAGTATAAACGTTACACTCTCTCCAGCATAAAGTTACACTTTGAAAGGCAGTGCAAGTTTACGCTGGCGAAGACTATAGTTGCACCTTTTCAGGAAGACTATGTTTTAGTCTACGACAGTGTAAACGTTACACTCTCTCTAGTGTAAAGTAAAGTCTTTAAAGGCAGTGTAAGTTTATGCCGCCCAAGATTATTGTTACATCTTTTCAGGAAGACTATATTTTAGTCCAAAGGGGTTAACTCCTACTCCCACAGCAGCGTAAATTTATGCCATCAATACCAGTGCAATGTTAGGCTGTCTAGGAGTATTGATACATTTTTGACAACGAGTATGTTTTATTCCAGACAGCTTAACTTACTTCCACAGCAGCATAAAACTTTGCTGCTATGGGTTATATTTCTCTCCAGAATGCAATGGCTGGCCTTCTAATCATGCAGAGTAGTGGTGAAATCTGTACACAAGAAGCAGGCATGTATAATGTGTAGTAGTTGCGTGTTTTGGTTTAGGCACAGTGCAATAACTGAACAAGATTTTTCACAACTGAAAAGAAAACATACCACATATGGGCTTTATCTTAAATAAGGTTACAGCCAAACAGCTCACAAGTCCACCTATTTCTTATCCTGGAGGACCAGACAGCAGGAGAGACCTGGGCAGCAGATAATACACACGCACTTAATACACTTAGACAACACATAAAGAGGCATAGAAGGACGAGAGATTTTGTATTACAGTAACTTAAATGTACTGAAGTTTTTCAGTTACAAAATTCATGAAACAATCTGTGCCCAAGTGTTTACATGAAAACAAGAAAGAAATAAACCAGTGCAAAAAAAATTTAGTTCTCACAATTCCTTGTTTCCAGAGAAAGTAAGGCAGATAGGTCCATGTGCCACAGCATTGTGCCAAATTAAGGTTCCATCACAAAATGGCATCAACCGCTACAAGTAGGTGAATACCATTTCATGCTCTGAGGCTATTAGATGTGCGAACCAAAACCTTAACTAGGGCTATATAATGTAGCAATGGCACTGTCTCGAGAAGAGCATTTTCCGATGCCTCTATGTACCTTAACCTCCTTGCAATAGCTCCACAGAATTTAATTTAATCATTTAGGATGACAGCTAAATGGGAGCTTCTGCATTGCAAATATAATATGGTGCATGAGCATGTGTGCCATGAAAACACAAAAGTGATATGAGTTCCATCAGAGCATGCTACAGTCAGAAACAACTCAAGAACAAAGCCGCAGATGCCTCTCAAAAAAGGCCCTTCAACCAATGGCACTGACCGCTTCTGATGTCATGGTTAGTCTGATTTAAGCCCTGGTTTATCCCGGTTCATCTGCCACCCCATGGCGATGTCACACTAGCAGGTCTAAAGAGATTAACCAGAACACTGTGAGAATCGATCGAAGCCATTGGTTGGAGGGCATTCTTTAACGAGCATTTGCCTCCTCATTCTTGGGTTATATCCAACTAGAGGCTGCAAAAAAAGGAGGTAGTGACGAGCCAGATCACGATAAATCAGCATCAAATGGCAATCAGCGGCCTTCATTTCGTGTGCTTGCCACACTAAAGAACATGTGCATATGGCTGGGCCACCATCAGCAGTGAAATGACTGCACAAGAGGTTTTACTCCGTCTTAGTGCCACCATGTAGCTAGTTTACTTTGATGTTGCAGTGCTGTGTTACTCCAGTTTTGTACACCACATAAAAAATCAGCATTATGATGAATGTTTTGTAGTGCACTTTCTTGCTCAGTGAGACCACACTTGGAACTCCACCTCAACGAGGGTTAAGGCCTTCAGTTGATAATGCCTGCACTGACCTACTGTTCAATGTTAGTACAAAGCACGTGGGCCTAAGCTATATGCAGCCGGGTGGGAGCTTTAGCAAATGTGATAGGGTGGGTGCACTCAATGAGGGCAGGCTATACAAAGCTACTGCTCTCACTTTTTATTTTTTGTAACTTTGACTGTAATATTTGTTATTCTCTGGCACTTGCAGTCAGTCGCACTTGTCACTGTCACAACCAAGGTACTATGTGTCTCCTTACAGTGATGACTAGAGTAACAGTGCGAAAGCTTTGGTTAACCAGAAACACAGGGCTATTTGGGGAAAAAAATTTATGACTGGTATTATGACTGAGCTGAAATAAAATTCAAACGCAAATAACAACATCAAAAGTTAGAAGCACTGTGGGAACATTGGTCACAATCAGGAAAGCTAAGTGTGAAAGAAGTCACAGTTCACCCAAAACATCATCCCTTGACTCTGTCAATAATAGGTCATTCCAAGCCAAACATCCCGGAGTTAATCTCAACCATATCCGATTTGTTCAAAAAAATTAATGTAAAATTTTTGCATTGTGTGAAATCTAAGCCAGATGGAAAAATTTAATCATAAGGTGAGCGCCGTTTGAACAATTAGAAAACGTGTGAAACCGGCATCACTCTATGATCGACTGAAAATCGACATTTTTAGAAGATACACGACAAATGTTTTAATGAGATTTGCAAAGATTTTGGCTTTTGATATGATTCAGATCTTGTATTTTTGAACGGTATAATTATTTTTTTAATTTAAATAAAATGTAAAAATTCCACTATGACACTTATAAAAATATCAACTCCTTTTTGGAAATTAAGAAAAAGCCATCCTGCTTCCTTAGATGTCTATTACTCATAAGAAATGTTACAGCTCATGCAACTGAATGAGTCGAAGTGAAATAAAATGCTGAATTTGCAGAAAAGTGCGTTTGGGACCATAAAAACTCGTTCATTTCGCTCTGAGGTTGTCAAAATAAAAATACTACCAGCGATGGCAAGTTTAGTAGAACAATTTATTGCATTTCACTTCTGAAGTTTTAATCGAGGTGATTTTTGTTTAAAGCGAGAATAAAATTTTTGAAGTAGAGCTCGTCTGCCGTGAGCTGCGTCGTCTCTTTGCGCCTCTTCAACACAAAGCACAGCACAGCCCTCAGAACATTGTGTACACGAACTGATAATTGTGGAAAAAGATTTTCTTTGTGCTGCCGGGGTGGCACTTGCACCAGTGAGATTGTTATTCAGTTTGTTCACGCCACACTAAGTCACTGTTGTCAGAGACATGACAGACATAACAGGCAACGCTGCGGGTGTAGTGTGTTCGCAAAACCATTTTACTCTACCACATATCATCTGTTCTTCTCAAAGCCTCGCTGAGTGTTTGAATGAAAAAAAGCGGTATAAAATGAACTGGCATCACTGAAAACCGTGATAAAAGCAGTGAGGCGCTTAGTGTTCTGTACTTCTGGATATAATTTTCACTGAGTGAGGACTACTTTTTAGGCACAGATGGTGTATATGCGATTCGCCCTGTGAGATGCATATCATATCAGCACATGTCATTTCTACTTCTCGAAGTCTCGAGCCGCAGGACAAAAATGTGGCAAGAGGTAAAACGAGGGGTAGGAGGCAGTAACTCACAGTAATTGAGATTTAATGCACAAAATATGCATCGTGTCACACTGTGCTTCTATGGTGAACAACATTTTGGGCACGGACTTGACATTTGCATAAAGGCGTGCTAGCTTTGGCAGCGTTGCTTGCTATGCAAGAAAAAGGGTATACAGAATTCAAGGAGGAGGCGACTGCATGCCGATGCCACGGTTGCAGTATGTTTGACCACTCGAGAGCAAGGCAGCTCCACTCGATCGGACCGTGCCAGCGCCAGCGTGTCTCGCGTTACCAGAAGCCATGGTGAGGACTTCGTACCGTCACGTGCACTCCGGGGCACATGCTTTCCATGATCTTATTTGGACATAAAAAGGACTGGTGTTACGTTAGTGCCAGGTGGTCGTTCCTTCCTTGTGGCTCAAGCGAGACAGCACACTGAAAGCCATAGTTTTGCTGCTCTTGGCTGCCTTATGCCATAGTGGGTTCGTTTTAACTTCAAAAGAGAAAAAAAATTGCATATTGTATACTACACGCCAAATGTCATGCGATACCTGCTTTCGCTCCAGCCCTAAACATGCACTACAGTGAGTGAGGGTAAACTGAAGTGGCTAGTGGATATAAATGTGTCATGACAGGTGCTGTGTTACTCGATGAAGCGTTAAGAGATGACGCAACTTGCAGCACGAGAGCTCGACTTTAAAAATCTTTTTCTCGCTTTGAACAAAAACCACCTCAATTAAAACTTCTGAAATGAAAGCCAATAAATTGTTCTACTAAACCCGCCATCATCTGTATTTTGACTTAGACCACCTCAAGGTGCAATAAAAAAGTGTTTACTTATGATCCGAAACACTTTTCTCCAACTTCAGTATTTTAATTCACTTCGATGCATTCAGTTTCATCAGCTGTAACAACTTTTATTAGTAATAGATATCTAGGTAGGCAAGAAGGCCATTCTGAGGAAGTTGATATTTTTTTAAATGTCAAAATAGTAAATTTTTAAATTTTATTTAAACTTAAAACTACTTATACCGTACAAAAATACACGATCTGAATCATATCAATAACCAGAATACGTGCAAATGTCATTACAAAATTTGTGCAGTGTTTTCTAAAAATTTAGATTTTTCATCATTATTGAGCAGTGCCTGGTTTCACGCCTTTCAGAAATGTTCAAACTGACATCACCTCACAAACTTTTTTGGCAAAATTATTTTAGCTTAGATAACACACACTGGGACCACCTTGAATGAATTTTCATCAACAATCTGGAGATGGTAGAGCGGAATATGTGGGGCATTTGGAGTGCACTGACAGATTCATAAATCTCACTCCTACCCAGTCATGCTAATTAGAATCTAATTAGTGTTCTTGGTACACTCTCTGTCTCTTTCTTGGCGTATAATTGTTTGTATGGCAGCCAGAACCAATTTAGGACTGAGGTAATTGAATTTTGATATTTCCTAATGCTTGATTCAAACTCGTGATCCAAATACTCGATTCAAGCTCCTGACATGCACACCCATAGACTGGATGTCACCATTCTCAAGTGAATAACAGTGTAGCAAAGCCTCTGCTATCCCTGCCAAAAATTAACTGTAGACACGCGCAGTGGCTAGCCCGGCTGGCCATGGTAACACTTGTATTTTGTTATTTGGTCATCGCTAGTTTACAAAAGCTTCACTTTTGGTGAGAGTGGTCTCATTGTGTTTAGAAAACATAGACTTGATACAGGTAAACTTCAGTCCATTGTAAGTGTCCCTATAATGCTTAAGTGAACATTTTCACAATCACAAAGGCATAAAAAGCTGCAGAATCCAATATTCATATACCGTGAATGACAGAACACACAGTTTTTAGTCTCTATGTGCAGAAATTAGTTCACACTGCTAGGAGTTCATATCCTCCATCAGACCACAGTATTATGGGCGTACATTACAGTACCGCAAAAATTACAGGGAATAAGTAACTGGTACTGCTACTGTGAACTTTCCATCAGCTGTTACAAGCTGGTAATGCAAGACCATGCTCTAATGCTTATTCTGCTGACACAGCGACAACAGAATCAATAGTTTTTCAGTCACTCTGACCAAAGGAAAGCAGGAGTGCTGGGTTGTGTAGTCCAATGAGCAGTTCACAGAGGCATCTTCTACAATAAATGTGCAAGCAGAAGTCTTCACATACAAACATCTCAACATTGCTCATTTCAAAAGCAAACTGTTGAATGTGTTAATGACATCTTACATGTTCAGAAATCTGTCAGAAAGCTCTAAATGATGCACTCACTGAAGAAATTCCAGCTTTTTCAGCTTTTCAAAGTGCAAAAAAGGGCAGGGCTTGGACCAGTGGTGGCAGTGGCACTGCTTGTAGGGCGAGCAGCAAAAACCAACTGCTGGCAACCTGCATTAAATAAGAGCATGATGATGTAGGTAATCCTCTGAAAAATGCATACCAACTTTTTATCACGAAAAGTGCCTTATACCATAGTGGGTTCGTTTGAACTTCAAAAGCAAAAATAAACTCGCTTATTGCATACCACTCGCCGAATGTCATGCGATACCTGCCTTCGCTCCAGCCGTAAACATGCACTACAGTGAGTGAGGGTAAACGGAAGTGGTTATGTGGCCATAAATGAGTCATGAGAGGTGCTGTGTTACTCGAAGCGTTAAGAGATGCACAACTTGCAGCACGAGAACTCGATTTTTAAAAATCTTTTTCTCGCATTGAACAAAAACCACCCATCAATTAAAACTTACGAAATGAAAGCCAATAAAATGCTCTACTAAACCCGCCATCGTCTGTATTTTGACATGGGCCACCTCAGAGTGAAATAAGAAAAGTTTTACTTATGTTCCGAAACACTTTTCTGCAACTTCAGTATTTTAATTCACTTCTACGCATTCAGTTTCATCAGCTGTAACATTTTTTATTGGTAATAGAAATCTATGTAGGCAAGCACTCCATTCTGAGAGGAAGTTGATATTTTTTTTAAATGTCAAAATAGTAAAATTTTTCATTTTATTTAAATTTAAAACTACTTATACCGTCCAAAAATACACGATCTGAATCATCAAAAACCAGAATATGTGCAGATGTCATGAATACATTTGTGCAGTGTTTTCTAAGAATTTAGATTTTTGATCATTATTGAGGAGTGGCTGGTTTCACATCTTTCAGAAATGTTGAAAATGACATCATCTCACAAATTTTTTGGGGCAAAATTGTTTAGCTTAGATAATGCACGCTGGGACCAGCTTGAATTAATTTTCATCAACAAACTGGAGATGGTTGAGCGCAATATGTGGGGCATTTGGAGTGGAGTGACGAATTCATAAATCTCACTTCTACCCAGTCATGCTAATTATAATCTAATTAGTGTTCTTAGTACACTCTCTGGCTCTTTCTTGGCACATTAATGTTTGTATGCCAGCCAGAACCAATTTAGGACTGAGGTAATTGAATTTTAATATTTCCTAATGCTTGATTCAAACTCGTGATCCAAATATTCGATTCAAACTCCTGACATACACACCCAAAGACTGGATGCCACCATTCTCAAGTGAATAACAGTGTAGCAAAGCCTCTGCTATCCCTGCCAAAAATTAAATGTAGACACGCGCAGTTGCTAACTCGGCTGGCCATGGTAACACTTGTATTTTGTTGTTTGGTCATCGCTAGTTTACAAAAACTTCACTTTTGGTGAGAGTGGTCTCATTGTGTTTAGAATTACATAGACTTGATACATGTAAAATTCAATCCATTGTAAGTGTCCCTATAATGCTTAAGTGAACATTTTCACAATCACAAAGGCATAAAAAGCAGAAGGATCCAATATTCATAAACTGTGAATGACAGAACACAAACAGTTTTTAGTCTCTATGTGCAGAATATTAGTTCACACTGCTATGAGTTCATATCCTCCATCAGACCACGGTATTATGGGAGTACATTACACAACCGGAAAAAATTACAGGGAGTAAGTAACTGGTACTGCTACTGCAAACTTTCCATTAGCTGTTTCAAGCTGGCAATGCAAGCCTGTGCTCTAATGCATATTCTGCTGACATAGCAACAACAGAAACAATAGTTTTTCAGTCACTCCGACCAAAGGGAAGGACTGCTGGGCTGTGTAGTCCAATGAGCATTTCACAAAGGCACCTTCTACAATAAATCGGCAAGCAGAAGTCTTCACATACAAACATCCAAACATTGCTCATTTCAAAAGCAAAGTGTTGAATGTGTTAATGACATCTAATAAGTTCAGAAATCTGTAAGAAAGTTCCAAATGATGCACTCACTGAAGAAATCCCAGCTTTCCCAGCTTTTCAAAGTGCAAAAAAGGGCAGGGCCTGGACCAGTCGTGGCAGTGGCACTGCTTGTAGGGCAAGCAGCAAAACCAGCACCTGGCGACCTGCATTAAATATGAACACGACGATGTAGGTAATCCTCTGAAAAATGCATACCATCTTTTTATCACCATAAATATGTAACAATTCAATGCAAACAGGCCTGCTCATATAAATTTACTGCACAGAAGTACTGTCTAGGAAGCCACAGCATTTTATTTCACAGGCAGCATTGTAACAGTTAGAATGATATCATTATAGTGAACTAGAATATATTACAGTGGCTCGACCGGGAGGGCACATCTACCTTTCCGGCAGCCCTTTACACTCTGGAAGGCCACCAGAAGCACTGCTGTTCTCTTTCATACTACAGCGCGGAAGCTGAGCCCACTAGGCATCACAGAGCACAGATAGGCAATAGTCTTTAATGAATGCTTTCGCCTGTTGGAAATGCGTTCTAACAGTGTACTTCATATCCTGGGCCACATTAAAAAAGAGTAGAAGATAGAGCCTGGATGCCAAGAACACTGCGAGCAAGTTGCAGCTGGGGTTGCAGCATTTAATGTCACAGCACACTTGTATTTTTTTACGAAAAGCATAAGCCACGCTAGCACCCAAAGTCGTGAAGATGCATAGCTTAAATTTTGCCAGTGTTAAACACTGATTAGTGCACTTATATTAAACCAGAATTCAGCCCTTTCTTTATTTCCCTGATTTCTTGGACGTACCATGTGTAGAGCACAGCATTTAAATTGATCTGCATGTGAAAAATTATGGTACATTCAGACATCTGAATCGACCATTAAGCGAAAACAGTTGGATTTAAAATCGATGATTACTTAGAAGCTCCTATTCCAATGAATGTTTTTACTGCATGCTGAGGCATCACACACAAGAAATAATTGCCGCGGGGGGAGGAGTGATGCTAGCACTGCTTTAGCAGCAAAAGGTGCTAAATTTACCTAATGCCCCACATTTGGAAAGACAGACCGTGCATCAGGCATAAATTTTAATATGCAGAGTGTTCAGAATTTAGTTTTACAGAGTTCTAAAAATGTATATGCACTCAGTGCTGAGTGGTGTGTGCGTGTACTGTGTTATGTCCGTGCATGTTAAAGAACCCGAGGTGGTCGAAAATTTCCAGGGCCTTCCTCTACAGTGTCCCTCATAGCCCGAGTCACTTTGGAACATCAAGCCCCATGAAGCATATACCATAAGGTTCAAATAAAAGAAAAATGTTTCCGCTAGTAAAACTAACCGTACAAAACAAAGAACAAACTTTTAACTTCACAAAAAAACATGGCTGATTGCAAGTGTACATGATGCCAAATAAACATGAGGCAGTACTCACGCTTTCTCAGTTCCAGGTTATGGCAACGAGTACGGTCGATGCTTAATCACTGCACTGTAAGGGTCATATATTTATAACTTTAGATGCACATCTTGTCGCTTGTGACAGCTGGGCGATTCCATGAGATCAAACTGCCTAAATATTTCGTTTTTATTTTTCTCAATTATTTTACTTATTATGCGCACATTATTCAGTAGGCCAACTGTGAATTTTGCGTTGTGAAAATGCTAATATTTGAGAGAAAAAAGTTATAAACGATATCAAGGCAGAGGCAGCATTTTCACGCAGAGCTCAATTTCGCTAATTTGCCATGACGTAATTATCTAGATATGAAAGCATGATATGTAAAATATTTGTGCTAAATGTACAGGTGAGAAGGAATATGTGGGCTTATTTCCGCTATTTTGAGGAAGTTGTCGCTTGCTGGAAAAAATTTCGAAAACGACACAAGTCTGAAACGACGTTATTTTCATTTTTTTCTCCACAAATATATAACACGTATATTTCAAATTTGCACAATTAATAACCATTGAGGTGCTAAACAAGTACACCAGCTTTCATTGTTACATAAAATTGGGAAGTGCAAGTAGTATTGCCGTAAATCTGGCATTTTTGAATACAGTAGTGTTTTTCAAAAATCAAAGGAAAAAACACCCCATTTCTAATTTTTCTTAAAACTCATGAAACAAGCCACTAGAAGGAAAAAAAGTGTAAGAAAGAACGTGTTGCATTATTTTGTTTTCAACAATGTTATCCAAGCTCAAAATTGTAGTTTTTTGAGCATCACCCAGAGCGCCTAAATGAGGGGGACGGAAGCAGCAAACGCTCTTCGCTGCTCTAAATTTTCCCCATATCCCAAGACATACCTTTTCCATCAAGAGAGAGCGTACCTAATACTTTTTGTGGATTGACAGCGATCTGTAACAAACAGATTTCAGTAGCACTGCTATCGCTGAGTGCAGGTAAACAAAAGTTCTAAATGTAATTTTCTGACTGCACTGTGCCCCTATAAGGTTGTCTTTCATTAGAAAAAAAGGCAAATAAACAGTAGAAATGAACGCGGAAGTAAACAACATCATTTCAAAGTCAATGTTTTTTTAAAAAAACATCCCAATATGTGCTTGCCAGAGGTGCTTTACATATCCACATTCTGTACCATAGCTTTTACCATAGGCATTTTGGAGGCTCTGTGATAAGTAAAAGCTTAAAGAAAATTGTACATAAGTTGAACGAATGCCTACTGCAGCATAGCTATCAGCAATCTAGGATATACCAGCATAGCCAATCCAAATAAATTAACAGCGGCTAAAAAAGAAACCAAAATGTATTTTTAAATCAAACTCGAATTAGAAAAGAAAATTAGCCACAGTATGCCTGCAGTCAAACGACAAAGCGAGGGCCTGGGGACACACACAGCTTCATAGGTGCACTGTGCAGCAATAGAATTACATACAAAACTTTTCTTTAGATGCATTCCTATGGGCTGCACTCCAAGTTGTTACCTGCACCCGGCCATAACGGCACTACCGAATCCTTCTTACAGCACAGATCAGTGTCTGTCCTCAAAAAGTATTAGGTATGCTCTCTCTTGATAGAAAAGGTCTCAGTGTTGGGATCTGGAGAAAATTTAGAGCAGCGGAGGGCGTGTTTGCAGCTTCCGTCCCCTTATTTGGGCACTCCTGCTGACGCTAAAAAAATTACAAGTTTGAGCTAGGATAACATTGTTGGAAACAAAAAAAATGCAACATGTTCTTTCATACATTTTTTTTCACCTCCTTTTCCAGACTTGTTTCCAGAGTTTTAATAAAAATTGGGGATGCAGTTTTTTGTTGAAAACATTTTTGAATAACACTACTATGTTCAGAAATGCCAAATTTAGGGCAATATTTCTTGCACTTCCCTGTATTATATAACAATGAAAGCCAGTACACCGTTTTAGCACCTCAATGTTTATCTATTGTACAAATTTGAAGGAAACGTGCTTAATATTTGTGCCGAAAAAAATTCCTGAAAATAGTCTCGTTTTGAGACGTCTCGTTTTCGAAATATTTTCCAGCAAACAACTTCCTCAAAAATATGGAAATAAGCCTGACATATTCCTTCTCACCTGTAAATTTAGCACGAGAAATATATCCACCATAGCTTTCACATCTAGATTCTTACGTCATAACAATATTGTGAAAATGAGCTGTGCTTGAAAACGCTGCCTCTGCCACTGCGTCGTTTATAATTTTTTTCTTCTGAGGTATTAGCACTTTCACAAAACAAAATTCACTGTTGGCCTACTGAATCAAGAAAACTTAAAATATGAAATATTTAGGCATATTTATCTTGCGGGGAATCACCCAGCTTCGTCTTGATAACTGCGGGTAAGACGGGATGAGAAATATTCATCATTTTTGCTCGCAGCACAAGAACGGGGCACGAGACGAAAGACAAACACAAACAAGCGCTGACTATTCACTGGTTTTTTTATTGAAGAACAAAAGGCTACATATATACTTTATCCGAGAGGGAATTGAGTTATCTGACCTCCCACGTGCCTTCCAGATAACTTCTGTTGTCTTGATAAGTCTTTCATTGTCTGTATATATACGCGTTTCATGGTTTGGTTTCCGGGGGTTTAACGTCCCAAAGCGACTGAAGCTATGAGAGACGCCGTAGTGAAGGCCTCCGGGAATTTCGACCATCTGGGGTCCTTTAACGTGCACTCACATCGCACAGTACACGGGCCTCTAGAATTTCGCCTCCACCGAAATTCGACCGCCGCGGCCGGGATCGAACCCGCGTCTTTCGGGCCAGCGGCCGAGCGCCATAACCACTCAGCCACCGCGGCGGCTTTATACGCATTTCGTTCAATAAAAAAAAACTTGATAGTCAGCGCTTGTTTGTGTTTGTCTTTAGCCCCGTGTCCCGTTCTTGTTGCGCTGTGAGCTAAAATGATGAATACTTACCAACTCGCCCAAATTTCCGCCTTGCTGAACGGGACGAGAAAGACGGAGGCGCTCGTGTTGTCCATCTTAAGCGCTGTTTTCAAGACGAACTCACGTCAACAAGACCAACTTCCTACGCTTGTGCATGCACTGCTTGATGACTTATGGTGTCTTCGGCTGGTCGTTTTTGAGCGCTCTAGAGCGCTACGAAACGGGTGGTTGTATTCGGCTGGTCGAAAAAGAGCAACTGGCATGTATTCGGCTGGTTCTTTTCGAGCGCCTCTGACTTGGAGCGCTCTGTGCCAGAGGGCTCCGAGTTGCTCTCACTTTCCCGACGGAGCAACGAAAGCTCGGCTGGAGATCGCATCACGTGATAGCCACGTTTTCCGGTGTTGGGATCCGCGCCAAGCCAGGCCAAGCCAGTTCCGTAACCTGCTGAAAAATTTGGCGCCAACGCACGAACAGATCGAGTTGCCTCTGCACCGAAGTTGTATACCGGGTACCGCTGTGCTAAACTTTTTGGTTGTTTTAGCTCTGCTGAGTGCACGCAGTTTCGCAGCATCATGTCGAAGCGGAAGCGCCTAGTGGCGTTAGCGAAGCCATCAGTTCTTTTGTTAGCTGCAAATGACAGCACCGACAGCAGTTCCGACGAAGATGACACTCACGTGTATACAGCGATGTTCACAGAGTTGTTCACTGTGCCGGCTAAAATACCCAAAGTGACAAGTTACGTGGACACGACGGTGCGACAATATTCTGAATCAGAGGTAAGCGCCAAGGTGCGGTCAATATTGCTAGCTCTAATTTACATGTTCAACAGTTCCGCAGGAATTTTCGCCTTCCGCGCAAGGCTTGCTACGAGCTTGTCTCCAAGTTCGAGGGCTCCAATTTCTATCCTTCAAGCAGAAATCACGGTGGCTCACCCGCCAAGACGGCAGAGGAGCATCTTCTTTCGTTTCTTTGGTAAGTTTTCTGAAATTTCCCCAGCATGATAAGTAGTGAAACAGTGTTCTTGCTCCACGCGATTTGAATTTACAACTAGGCATTCTTGCAGGGTTCGAGCTGAATTGCCGCCTGAAAACATCTTTAAAGCATTCTTTGTCTGTAGCTAATTTCTTGGACTGTGTCATTTGCTCGGTTGGCTATGTTTAAAAGTGGTCAATCTACAGCTGACTAGTTGGTACTGCAGTGTTTAGAATTTTTCGTCGCTAGCGCACTGCTTTCCTGAATCCAACCCAGTTAAATAGCCCACACATCGACCTAAAGGGGTTACTTTTACATTGACAATTCATAAAACGTGCAACATGCATGAGTAACATTGCTTTATAATTGTAATCGCATCAAAGCAATCTTAATTCTATGTAGCACTTGCAATGCATCAACATACTCAAGAATGCGGTATAATAATGGCTTTACTCTTGTTTTTCAGGTATGCAAGTAACAAAGCATCCATGCGAGAGGTTGCAGTACTCTTTAACATGGCAGAATCAACACAGATGGCAGTGATAGACAGAGTTCTTCAGTTTCTCTGTCATATAGCACCAGAAGTCATCAACTTCGGAACCGACAAGGATGCCATCGCTAAGGATTTTGAAAAAGTATGTACACTTACTGTTCTATTGAGTAGCACTATGCAAGCGCAGGCAGTAGACGACAGCCTGGTGAAGGTTGAGGTAGCTCAAAGTATCTAGTGTAGTCAACGACCTATCTTGCGCAAAAATCACTTTCTAGAGCAGCACTGATATGCAAACGCCTTCAACGCTTCATTTGAAGGTACCGCAATTACATTATGGATGAAAAATATTTGCATGCGTAATAGCACAAGGTATCGTTTTTATCTTCTTGATTTTCTCACCTTTTCCAGGTTGCTGGCTTCCCCAATGTGATAGGATGTGTAGACGGCACCTACATACCCATGCGCTGCCCAAAGAACAAAGTGCGGTCCACATATGGAAACCGGCACGACCAGGTGTCTCTCACTATGCAAGGCATATGTGATGCAAATGCAAGATTTGAAGATGTGTTTACTGGCACGTCTGGAAAAATTCACGATGCTAGAGTGCTAAGGCTATCCTCTATCAGTAGTGATCTTCCAAAAATTTGTGAAGTAAACAAATATCATCTGCTCGGTGATGCGGCTTACCCTGTCAGGGAGCATTTGCTCACCCCATATAGAGACTATGGCAACCTTACTGCAGCAAAAATTGCTTACAATAACCGCCACACAGCCACGAGAGTGAAAATAGAAAATGCGTTTGGGCTGCTAAAACAGAGGTTTCGGCAACTCAGATACATTGAGCTAACCACGATTGACAAGATAACACAGCTTATAATAGCATGCTGTGTCCTTCACAATGTTTGCATTGATGCTGGAGACTCTACAGATGATCTGTTAACAGAGGAGGAGGTGGTAGAAAGAGCACTACACTTTGCCCAGCACTCATGGCAAAATGAAGTGGACCCTGAGCAATGTAGAGCGGGTCAGACGACACGTGAAAGTGTGCTACGTCATCTGGGGGAGCTGAAACGAGAGAAGCTAGCCGACCTCTTCCTAAGACGTGCTAGAATGAGGGTGCAGCATGATGCAAACTAGGCAATGCTCCCCTTGTTTGCAACCGTGTACAGAGCTGTGGCTTTCTCTTTACATTCATTAAGGCATTACTTTATCACTTTTATTTTCGAGTTAAATGTTATCTTATTTTGTGCAAGCTGTTATATTCTGCTCCTTACATTTGACTTCACACTGTGAGCTTAGAAATTGCAGTCAATAAAATTGCACCTGGCTGTTTCATTCTTAGCAATGCAGTTGCAGTGTATTATTCAACTCACTTTCTGCTTCACAGTACTTTATTGCAAAGAGGTGAAATGACAATATTCAATTGTGCTCCAAACACAAACAAAACAAGCTGTAAAAAATAAAGTAGGAATCCGTAACATATGGTTGTGGATGGAAAAGTTAAAAACAGCTGTGAACTGCTCCACAACTCTGTGTAAACAAGAAAATGATAAAGTAACACAGCTGCAGCTTAACAGCAATAAATAAAATATTGATAAATATGCTGACTATTGTAATAGTAGACTAGTAGTGTAAACATTGCCAAGATGTGACGATGTCTTCTCAGTCTTCGTGATGCAAAATTTTCTTCAGCGTTTCCATGTGCTCTGCATGTGCCCTAAGCAATTCCTTATGACGTTCTTCTCTCTTCTTCTCTCTTTCTTCTTTTTTGGCTTCATTTTCTTGGACAATTTCTCTCATTTTCTCAAAAAATAAGTCCATGTGCTTTGCTCGTGAAGTACTTGGCCGCATGCTTCTATCTGCTTTGCGCTTTTTGCACGGCCTGACTGTATCTGGTTCCTCCAAATTACTTTGACACAGATCCTCGGCTAACAAACCCTCAGATGCAGTATCAAGCTCTGCAGAGCCCTGACTACTATGGGATGAACTTCGCACATGTGTTGCTGTGTTTTTGTAATGGACATTTCCAATGCCTCGTAGCACCTCGGGCTCCAAGCTATCATCAATGGCCCTTATAGCGGAAAATTCCTCTTCAAAAGTTGGCCGACAGGGAGCTTGTCCCGACGTTTTGTTGACCTTCTCTTCGCTCTTCTTTCTTTTAGCTACGGTTTTAAATCGAGTTTCACACTGTATTGCAGTGCGCTTGGTTCCAAGGACCTCCTCTATCTCACGAGCAATCTGCTCGTACATGGCGCGCTTTGTCCGGAACCTCATCAGTGGACCCACTTTCGGCGTATACAGCGCATATTTGTCAAGGAGGTACTTCGTTTCCCCAGAGGTCCAGGGCGCTGTGTGGAAAACAAAGAGAATACTAATACATTTGGGTGTACTTGCGGGCCTCGGCAAAACAGTGACGCAGAAATTGAAGAGCTACTTAATGCCAGCTACTGCAGTACATGCTTAATGCTACTGCAGTACAATAAAATCGATTTTATGCACAGCAGCTTCACATTACTCCCTGCAATGCACAACTTTTTAAGCGCACAATGCCCAACTGCTATAAAATGGCCATGGAAAATATTAAATAGATAGTAGTAGTAGTATTTTTATTTGGCCATATAATACAATATGCCCTCGAGGTAAGGCAAAAGGAGGAAGACGAGGAAAACCTCCTGACGAGGCCTACACCCCGAATAATGCATCGAACAGTGGCCGCATGAAAAAAAAAACACTTTCAAAACAAGCAACAAAAGTTATACGATAGAAATAGCAAACACTGAAAAAACGATGCAAAGATAATAAACAGCAATTGGCAGAAAACATGATAGGCACACTCGGCAGTAAAGGAAGCAATGCAAAAGACAAAATATACAAAGTTAGCTGAATTTATAGAGGAAAAAGAATCTTCAGTTTTTTCTTAAAACCAGATACACTATGACTTTCTACGGCGATTTTTATTAGAGACTGATAAGCATTACACAATGTTACAAGGTTATCTATAGTTTGTTTTCCATAGTTTGTTCTAGGTCTTTCAGTGGATAAGGCGACCGCACGTAAACCATACGTAACATTTCTTGAATTATAAGCATTTTGGAAAGACCTGAAATTATGCTTTACTTTATAAAAAATGTGAACAGCCAAACTCAAATTGTAGGAATGAAAGGAAGTGCGAACATGAAATGTTTCGAAAAGATTATTTTCGACAACTGGGCTTGAACATAATGAGCATAGAGCTCTTTTCTGAAGAGAAAGCAATTTATACGAATCAGTCTTGTTGCAAGTTCCCCACACCAGGTTGCAGTATACAAGATGGGAATGAACAAGGGCAAAGTATAATATTCTTCTAACCTGTAGTGGAAGTAGATGCCTAATACGATAGATAACACAAATAGACGAAGAAGTAAACGTGGGGAAGGGCGCACTAGTGCTGCATTTGAAATATTCCACAATCTCCATATTAGCAAATGAAGTCCGTGGAAACAGGCTAGACCATGCAGACGCTTCAGCATACCATTTGGTGGAGCATCCATGCTACTTGGCTGTCCATGCTCTGGGCTTGAGTACTGAGGCTCATCAGATGTGCTTGGCTGGCTACCTGAGAGAACAAAGAAGGCAGGAGAGTCATCATATGATCGCTCAATGCGACGACCCTCACCCACACCGTGTTCTATGTTTACCAACATCAGTGTGTGAGGAAGAGCAGCATTAATTGGTCCCGACCTATAAATATGCCTATAAGTTGATATCAATACAGCTGAAGAAAACAAATCTGATACATTTTTTTTAGCGATGTGAACGACACAAAGTGGCCACTTTTTAAGGCAATAGCACGATTTTTTTTATTTCCAAATATATTTTCATGCGCGTAAAGAAACTGGGTGAGCAGTTAAGAAAAAATAAAGCGAAAACAAACGAAGATTAGATGCTGGCGAGGAAATACAAGCGGGGTCATTAGCTTTCCCACGCAGCGCTGTTGTCACTGTAACCGCTAGATAAGTATTATTTCGTAATTTATGTTTAACGCTGACAACTGTATCTATCATCGACCAGTTCGTTGTGGAGGCCCTAATATGCCACGTCATTGAGGAGTGTCAACAAAAACTGAAAAGCAGAGAGCTTGACGAAATGCGCCTGCATATAACGTGCTACGGAGCACGCAAGTGGAAGCGCAGGCGAACAGCGGCAAAGTAGGAAGAGAGCGAAAATGATCCATCCAAACGCAAACATATGCGACTAGGGTTTAGATGCAAATTAACCTTCCGTATGTCGCTTGCGCAGAACATCTTTCTTGAAAATAGCCCACCATTTAGGCGCCAACGCCACAGCGAGTTGTTGCTACACATAAGAAATTTGGTGCCAGCACTCGTGTTTGCACGTTTACATCAAAGCAACTGGTGCTGAGTTTAAAATGAATGCATTGCAGTCGCTGTAAACTTACCGTCCAGCATTGCGTACAGTAGCTGCTCTGCCGTAGACGGACTCGAATCCCCGCCGCCGTAAACGGACGCCATGTTGTTTGTTGCTGAGCGGCGAAACCGCGAAATGTTGGCGCTGCTGTCGAGCGCTTCCGGCCGCTCCGAAATGCACCCTTGTGTTCGGCTGGGGCGCCGTGCCTCCGGCTCGGATCACGACCCGCCCGCAGATTGGTTTGCTCCTGGGTTGCTCTGATTTGGAGCCTCAAAGCGACCAGCCAAAGACGCCATTACATGTATCGACGCAGTCAAGATGGAAGCAACTCTCCACTCAACTCGCGTGCTCGATTTGCCCTCGCTGGTGGCCTCACGAAGTCGCACACGCCAAGTCGTTGCAACCCAAATCCGTCTTCGTAGCAAGCATCCTGAACTGAACACGTTCGCCACAGAGGGAACAGTGGAAAAAGACACGATAGGACTCGAAGCAGCTACAGGCAGCAGACAAACGTCCGTGCAAACGCCGAATTGTGCCCAACATCCTAACGTACAGCGCCTACCGCGGCTATGCAGGCCATGCCGCCGGTAAAGATTGCCTTCGGCTTCGGCTTCGGCTTCCAATGCCGCCAAAATCCAGCTTCTTCGGTCACATGACGAGAAAAAATTTTGTTTTCTTCCTTTTTTTTTCTAGCAGTGCCCGCAGCTGTCCGCGCGCACGTGGCGAAAGAAAAACAGAAGAGAAGGAAACGCGGTTCGGGCCGGCATGCCGGGTTGTTTTCAAGGCCATGTCGGCACGTCGGTGCTCCCTCCCCGCAGTCTTTGCACAGGGGTAGAAAGGAACGGCGCCAAATATGCCTGCTTATTTTGTGTGTGTGATTTAGTAAATTCCGCCAGCAACTGAGCACAGGCCCTTGGCTGCCTTCGCGTCAGATGACATTTTTTTGCCACGACGGCTAGCTTTTTTAAATTATCCCTAATTCGAGTCGTCCATATCAACGGGGGTCGTAAACCAATCACGACTTGTTTTCTTCACATGTTTGGGCTGAATTGTATTTTTCAGGTAAACGCAGCTTTACTCAAACCACGTGGCTGACTTAACCACGCTTACGTGTTTCGAAGAGACTCAAGCAGCTCCGGTCTTGTTTTTTTTTTTTTTTCTTGGGGGGGGGGGTGTTAAGGGTCAGTGTGCGTGTGCTGTGTGTGTGCCTGAAAAAGAAAAAAACACTTGCTTGCAAGCCCCCTTCAAACCGAAATACTGGCACCGAGGTTGCTCCGAAAGAAAAGGTTGCACTTCCGTTGCGCAACACCCACAGGGCAAGAATAGGGAGTCCGCGTTTGTTTTGCGACACAGGCGGAGGCATAGTCCCGAGAGAATGTTCAGACCGAGGCGCACGCGGCTAAGCATGCGGATGCGCCTCAAGCAGAGCTGTCAAATGGGTCCTAGCACTAAACGCCAAAGGGAGAGAAAAAGTAGCCGAAATGTAGCCAAATGTGAAAATGACATGTATCACGAAAATAGCCCAAAATACTGTTTTTAATGAGCACAACAAAATAATCACGAACAGGAGGGCTCCCATTACTGGTTCCTAGAGCTTCTAGCGCTCATTTTGTATTTCCGTTTTCTTCCGAAAATCGCAGTCTCCATAATTCTCTTCATCTCGGTGCCGAAAGCGGGCCATTTCGGTCCTAGCGCTTCGCCGCTGCGATGGGCTTACCTCCTCTATTAATTAATCACTCTTCCTCCGACTCCTACCTTTCTTTGCTTCAAACTTTGCCTCTGTGCAACGGTGCGCTGCTTATGTTGTTTTTTGAATAATTGAGCGACACTGGTGGCTCGGTACTACTTCTAGGAAAGCGCCGGCTCGATGTCATATGAGGAATTACAGTGAAACAAAATTTAAGCGACAATTTTATTCGTATTGCAAAACGCATGCATACTCCCCCCCCCCCCCCCCCCCCTGCCCTCGAAACACATATGTACAGAACATACAGCCGGGGACAAAAGTCTGGAGACCACGTGTGCCTGAAACGAAGCCTATAGTTCTATTATTAGCCAGCGGCTGGAGACCGCGCTTATTTTTTGTGGAGATGAAAGAACAAAATTTTGACATTCACCTCGACAAGTGCGGTCTCCAGCCGCCGGCTAATAGCAGAGCTATTGGCTTCGTTTGAGGAACATGTGGTCTCCAGACTTTTGTCGCCGACTGTACATCCACAAAAGGAACATGGACCAGAAAACGAGAGACACAGGTAAAACGCAATGACAACAACTGCAGTTGAATTGCAGAGCCATAGGGGGCCCGAGGTTCTAAAGCAAATAACGCAACGCTTATATGCACTGATCACGTGGGCGAGTGAAACTGCGTGGAAGCTAGCTAGCTTCTAAGTCCTTTCTAACTAGCTCGAGTCTAACTTAAGTTAGTTTTTCAGTTTATTTCGCATATTAGCCTGCCATATGCTTGAATAATCTAACACGGCTTAGGCTATCTGCCAGCGTTCTGTTTTGTGACAAAAGTAGCAAATAGATTTATTTGGTGTAGTTGCGATCGTTTCAGTAAATGAAGTTCGGTTCGATATCCGAATTCTATGATATATATGTGATTCGACGAAACGATGTACAAGGTATACTTCGGGAATTTACTGGCGCCACAAAGCCACGGTCGGAACTGGCTTTTAACGCTCCACCACGAGAAAACTACCAATCTGCGCTATTAACAGCTTCAGCTTTGCACCATTAACCTACGATGTTCACAGCGTGCTCCGGCCAATAAAGATAGCAGCGCCAGGGAAATGGCCTAAATATTGCCATTTTCGGACATTATACTATATAGCTGCGTAATAAAAATACGTGTAGAAAAGTGCTCATCATTTTTAAGTACCCTGAAATATATCATTTAAAATAGTACTACGTGACGGTCCTGGCTCATCGTTGCTGAAAAAGGTTTCTGATTTATTTTTATGTGAAATTAGTTATCGCCCAGCATATTGCAGAGGGCGCCTGGAAGCTGGTTGCGTGTGCCGAAGTTGGGAGAGGTGCTGCCGCGTTAAAGTTGATTCCATGTTATTTCATGGCTTGTGCTTCAGCTGGGAAAATGCATGTGGGGATTCGAGAACTGGTGTTTAAAACACTGTTTTAAATACAAAGACATCAGCCCGAAATTTTATGCAGTTAAAAAACGCACCCGCGGGCTTGCACGTAATAACACTGCCATTACTGGAAACGGTCCGTGCGTGTTTGAACGTGATATAATGGTGCCTAGGGAGCCCGTCTCGATTCCGGCTGCCTTGCTTCAGAAGAGTGCACCAATGTTACGCGTGACGAACCACAAAGCGATCTCAGAGTGAAGGTTTGACGCAGCTGTGCTAAAAAAAAATGCGTGGCTGTTCTAACCAGCTGCATGCCATTGTGCAGAACCTGAAAGTATGCATAGCGGATACTGTATGTCTGGTAAAGGTGTCCAGATTGCCGCGTTATTTAAAACACTCAAATGGACATCTTTGTTTTCCACATTTCAATTTGAAGCCTTTTCGTTAACGTTGAAGTTTTTGATCGATGTGTGGCAAGATTTGTTTCAGGTCTGGACATAACCTTAGAGTGCCTGTCAGTGCTCTCCATCTCCCTCATTCATATTCTCCTAGCGATTTCATGCCGGTGGTCCGGACCTGCGGCCGTGCAACTATTTTGCGATTCCCGGCCAGTTGATAATAACTTTTATTCTCATCTAGTTTTGCTCCGAACCTTCTGTGCTCAGTGCTTATACTGGCGTTACACCATGGCCCATTCATCCCTAGACCCTGAGTTATGTCCTCAGCAAATCGGAGGCTACTCAATGTCACGATTGAGCTCTATCTCCTGCCCTTATCCGAATCCATCGCTCTGAAGGCATCTCGCAAACGCGATGGACAGCAACGAAAAAAATTGCGTCGCGTCGATCTACTATTAATTCGTGTTCACCACTTTTATAAAAATAAAGCAGTTTCTGCAACGAGGGCCAGTTTTGTTGAACTACGTTTTGATACTCTTGAACAGCGACTCAATGTGTTGGGGACGCTCTCGTGATGTAGTTCCTTGTAAAGTGGTTTCCACTGAAATCAGCTTGGACGAGATTATGAAAAGCAAGAAACTATGCCTCAATATTAGTAGAAATAATCGTTAAAAGACTACAGGTGTTAACAAGACGGAAAGCAGTCAATTACACGAGAAAAAAGTGCCTCATTTTGTTTTTCTAAGAAGCCGTGACGTCACGGGAGTCATTTTTGGTCGCACAGGCTACCTTCCGCTGCGTACGCGGAAAAAGGTTGGCGATAAGCGGATTACGGAAAACGGATTGCCTTTCACCGCCGTAATCTAGCCCCAGAGGTGGCGGCCGCTAGGACGTTGGTTAAAACTGTATTGTGAAGAATAATAGGGATGTAGGAACTGGAAGCTAATGAAACATGCAGCGAGACACAGGACAAAGCCACTATAAGCAGGTACCAACTCGTCTGTTACCCCCCGGAGAGGAGTGCAGTGTGAAAAGATCGGGAAAGGAGCTTCCATAAAAGCAACACATTTCAAAAGGGCTGCATTCTCAAGGGGATTCCAAGTCAGCATGTCAGCAATAGGAGCGGTGTTTTTCAGAGGCAAGGAAGGGTGCACTTCTCATTCATGATTTTTCTCTCCTCCTAAAGCCCTTCTTTCTCTTTTCCTTCTTGCTATACACGTTTCCACGTACCGCCATATTGCTGGCTGGACTGCTTTTTGTACCTGGCGCTAAAATTCATCGCGCCTGCGCTTTAACTTCCGGCGCTCTAACTTCCTCCATTCACCCCTCTGCACCTGTAGCCCGAACAATGAACAACCCACACACCACGGAACGGCGACGAAGGCATTTTCCTCTCCCTGCCTAGCCTCTGCCGCAGACAGCGCGCGACCATCCGGAGTTTTACTTCTCAAGAAGAATGTGAGTGTGTCGTTTGGGTTCGAGACCTTTTAGTTGGAAAACAAGCTTTCCGGAAAAGATGACTTACTGGTATCCGCAAGTGGTCAGTTGACAACTTGCAGAATTTATAGTAACACCCTCTGCAACATAGCACATATTTTTCAAACGAAAACCCTTGTTCACATTTCCGCATTCTTGTTCGAAAAGGAAGAGGGAAGATGCCTTTTTATCTGTATGAGAGGGGAGTTGACACAATGAGTAGCCAAATATTCCAGTGAATCCAAAATTTCCACTGACTCTATAGGGCGACAAGTTCCGTTCCTGTACCAGCACTAGTCTCTAGCTTATCCACAATAAATACTCGCTCTCTCTTCTTTTGTGTGCAAAGCATGGCTACGAACGCGAGGAGCAGGTCGAAACAGGTACAACGGTGCAACAGAGTACCCTTCGGCGACTGCCCTTTTCACATGTAAGCGAACCGCTCGTGAATCCCGCCGCCGCGGCGCATACACCCTATCTCAAGTGGCGAAGGAAGCTCCAGCGGCTGGAGCGGCGAGGTTCGGGCAAGTTGGAAATTTTCGCGGCGGCGACGCGGCAGCACCGCATCTCAACCAATGACGGCTCGGCGTTGCCACGTGACCAGTAAAGGCATCGTGCAAGAAAGCATGCGCATAGGCCAGTGTTTGTGCTGTTTAAAAAAAGAAATTATATAAAGTGGTGTTGAATGCTTAAAACGAAAGATTTATATTTATTCAAATAAACAATGAAAATAAACAATAAAATTGTGCTGATATATAACGATTTTTTTGTGTTTGCAGGGCACCAAAACCGGTTGCAAGCGCATATCTTTTGCCAGCAACTTTGGTTTTCGCAGCGGTTGTACAACAGTTAAACTTCTAGTTCACTGTAGGTGTGCTGTGGCTGGAATTCTAGCCACTGCAGCGGTGGGAAACGCGCAGTGGCGACGAATGTGAACCGAAAGCTCGCGAAACGCTTCGTAGCGCCGCGCCGCTGTTCGCTCTATTCGCCGAATCGCTTGCATGTGAACCACCCTTTACACTCGATCTCGATAGTTGATGGTAACCTGTGGGGCTTCAGGTTCACTGAGATTAAGGGCCGTCACTCTCTCTCCTTTTATAAAAAGAATAAAATGGAAGGCGATTGACTCACATTCCCTCTGTTGGCAGAGCAGGAAATTAAAAGGCATGTATTCACGTGAAGAAGAATTTTCGGTTTCAACTTTCAAAATTCCAGAAAAACTGACTTAAAACAAGTTGCTTTCCGACAGACACCCTCGTTCACAGACTGGTTTTCACTTCCTACTCTACCCAGAACCGGGGTAGTGTGAAGAGAGATGAGTCAGTCGCCCTCCATTGTAACTTTTCAGAAATGGAGAGGGGTATTCACCTTAATCTGTGCAAACCTGAACTCCAGACGGTTCCCATCATTTTTGGAAAACGGGAAAATGCCGCCTCGACGAGAGGCGGAACCGGTCTGGCCGGGCCGGCGGAGACTGACGCGCTCGGAGCGAAATCGAAACACACTCCAAGTTGCCGCTGGTGTGGTCGAGGTGCACCGAACCCGCCGAACGAGTCGACGGTCGAACGCCGTTGGAGTGTAGAGGGTCTCGCTGTGGCCAGCGTGACGTCGCCGTGCCGCGCGCGCTTACGTCGGAGTACAAACGCGTCGCGCGTACTACCACGAGGGTCCAACTTTACATCGCTGAGGGTGCTCACCGCTTAAGAACAACTTGCTTCAAGGACGTGTTCATGCAACTGCCCTCATCCGACGTGCTTTACAAAACAACGTTGGTCACGGCACCTTCTTAAAGCTATAAGTAAAACAATGTGCTACCTCGTATTTGAGAAATGAAGAATTACAAAAACCTTGATCCATGCAAGTTTAAAAAACGAAGGTGCGGAAATCAATCCTGACATCACATACATGTATTTCTTCTGGCTGCCTCTTTGAGCATTGCACCATAAAAAAAGATTCGTCATTGTCATTGTTTTCAGTTTTGTTGCTAAAGGGAAAATTACACCTAGAGTGATAAGTTATGATCAGCAACTCTCGGAGGATAAAAAACAGCAAAGCTTCTATACAAAGCTTTTTCTTCTTATAAGACATTTTGCTCTAACTTCAACATAGATAAAAGATGTCTTTTTGATCAACTAGAACTGCCGTGCTTCAAAGTTTACTTCTTAAGAAAAAAGAAAACTGCGCTTTTCAGTAAAAAGAACCCGCTGGCATGGAGATACTGCGCAAGTGCAAACAATGCCTCAGTATTGCTTTCGCCTCCAACATTTCAATCACTAAACCCAAAGTGCCCTCTAGGAGAAATCCCAGGAAGCATTTTTTCCGCCATATTTGGCATAAAAAACGAAACACAGTTCTCAACACTGACAAAAAGGGATAAGAAAGGTGCAACTTTCACGAAACAGACTAAACGTCTCGCAGCAGGTATTTCAAGGGTGCAAAGTTATTCCATGCCTGCCGAGAAGGGGTAAAATTCGAAGTTACCTCCTTGTCACCCCTTTTTTACACCTCTTTTTTTTAGAGTGTAGGACTCAGCTCTTGTGGCCGACTCGCCAAGCGAGATACCTAAGTGCTCTGAGGCGGCAGCATGCAGAGAAATGGTAGAACTCATCGAACCAGAACGGGCATGTGAACCGCCAGAGAACGGTCAGAGGAACCGAACTCTCTCACTCTGGCACAAGAGGAAGGTGAGCGGAGAGAGCGGAGTGGCGAAAAGAGAGGCATGGGAATTTTGCCGAGGTAATGCAACACCCTCTAAATACTTTCTTCAGGCCTCTCCAGGCCCTCCTTTCCACACGCGCTACGTCACGCCAAGTGTCCGGTCAGGCTGCTCACCAAGCGCGGCTCCGCTCCGCTCGGTTGTCTCCCTCGATGTGCTCGCGCTTGCCCGGGCAAGCACAGACACGAACGCAGTCTTGCAGTGAGCGTCTAGCTGCTGCTTGAGTCTTTCAGCCTGGCGTTGGGTGCATTTCCGTTCGCTCCTCGCACGGCTGTGTCTGTTTCGTGTGGCCGTTTCTTGTGTGGCGTGCGTACCTGTGCTAGCGCACGAATGGGAAACTGATTGCCTGCCGTGTAGCGAGTGCAACTTCGTGAAACATGGGCCGGTGCTGTGTTCCCGGGTGCCGCGGGAACTACCAGAATGGTCCCAAAGTACGTGTTTATTGCTTCCCAAGAGACGAAGTACGAAGAAAAGCCTGGTTGCGAGCCATTCCACGGAAGGATTTCACACCTACAGAGCATTCGAGGGTAAGACTCTGAAATATTGCTTAATAGGCGCTGGTAATTATCTTAGTTGTGAGCTGTCGCTCCCGGAAAGGCATGCTGTCTTTGTAGGCAATGATATCACTTCTTACACTTATGTATGAATTGTCCAGGAAGCATTTAGTTCTGTGGATGTGCATAAGGCTTGTGTAAAAGCTGTGTAAATATGTAAAAGCTGTTCACTATTCAGACTCTTTTTACTTAGTGTTTTAGGCAATGGAGAGTCATGGCGAATGGCCTTGCTTCATTTTCTCGTGCAGGTGTGTGAACTGCACTTCCACGCAGGCGACTTCATTACGACGTTGTCACACCAAGATGAACTGACAGGGAAAATAATAGAGGTGAAGCGTGACAGGCTACAGTTGAAGATTGATGCTGCGCCTTCTGTTTTTCCAAACTGCCCAAAATACTTGTCCTCAACGCCTGGACGGAGTGAATCGCCAGAGACGAAAAAAGCAAGAAGGGAAAACGCTGCTTTGCAGGAGGCTATGAGGAAGTCACTTCAGTCTAATGAGCTTGAACAGAAAAGAAACAAAGTTTCATCTTACGAGGAGTTCAAATCTAAGTTGCCTGGAATCTGCAACACGAAATTCTGGACCGTTTCTGTCGATGAGCAGTGCGTTAGGTTCCTTCTCATCGAGAATGATCCTTCACCTAATGTGAAATGCGCCTTGGTAGTTCTCCCTGATCTGTCACTTTCTGTTTTCTTGAATGGAGTGAAGCTTCTGTCGCTTCCTTCAGGCAGGATTCTGCCAGCTCAAGTATGCGACACCTCCAGCCTGTCCTTGCTGCTAGAAGAACTCGAGATAGGCTTGCATAATATACCTGAGGTGACGAAAGAGTCGAAACATACTAAAGTATTGCAGTTTGTCGGTTCACTGCTTGCAGACCTCATTGAGGACAGTGATACGACGAAAGAACAGTCTTCTTTGCTGAAATTTCTGGTTGAGCAGATAGAGCTTCTCCTCGCGAAACAGCATGTGTATAGCGCAGAGCTGCTGGTATTCGCCAGTATTTTGAATTCAATTTCTCCTCACGCATATCACTTCACAAGAGCTGCATCAAGAATCATTCTGCCCCATCCTTCCACACTGCGCCGTGTTTGCTCAAATTACAAAGCTGACCCTCTTGTGGAGCAAAATCAACCGCACTGTCTCTCCTACATCCGAGAACGAGTCAAATCAATGAAAGACCACGAGAAGACAGTGACCCTGATGATCGATGAGATCCACATAAAACCATACTTCGACTACAAAGGGGGCACAATAGTAGGATCGTCGGTTCATTCAACGGAACCAGCAACAACAGCCCATGTGTTCATGGTACAATCACTCCTTTCTGCAAACAAGGACGTCATTCACATATTACCTGTGAGCAAACTGAGCGCAGAAATTTTGCACGAGCATGCTAAGAACATAATCATTAATGTTGAGAAAATGGGGCTCAAAATTATCGCTGTGATAACGGACAACAATGCTCTGAACCGCAAGATGATGTCGTTATTTGCTACAAGTCCTCAGGTGAGCATTGTCTATCCCCATCCAGCCGATAACGCTCGCCCTCTTTTCTACGTGGTCGATCCTGTGCATCTCTTGAAGTGCATTAGGAACAATTGGATTAACCAGAAAAACCCTGGAACATGCCTCTATTTCCCTGAAATGGACTTGAGTGGAGCAATGCCCGAAGGGCCTCCTCGTATGAAAGCTGCTTCTTTCGCAGCTGTGCGGCAGCTTTATTCTTCAGAGAAGACGTCGCTTGTGAAGGCTGCTTACAGACTGAACGCAAAAGCCGTGAATCCAACCTCAATGGAGCGGCAAAATGTAAAGCTCGCTCTCGACGTCATTAATCAGTTTGTTTCAAATGCCCTCAGGACACATGGTTCCGCGTTCAAGATTCCTCAAGCTGAGTCGACTGCTCTTTTCATTGACGTTATCCTCACATGGTGGCAAATAGTCAATGTTAAGACCCCTTGCAAAGGCCAGAGGCTAAGGGACAGCATGCAAGACCCTGTAAGGTCTGTTGATGACACACAGTTAGCTTTCCTGAGCGGCGTTGTGGACTGGTTGGACGCTTGGGCAAGAATAAACATCACCAGTGGCTCGCTGACGAAAGAGACTCACAGTGCTTTGCGACTGACATGCTATTCTCTGGTAGAACTCTCGCGCTACTGCTTAGAAGAACTTCACTTCAAGTACGTACTGCTGGGCAAATTTCAGACGGATGCGCTAGAAGACCGGTTCGGCCGTTACCGCCAGCTGGCAGGATCACAGTACCACATTTCCGTGCGTCAGCTCTACGAATGTGAGAAGAAGCTTCGTCTTCAAAAACTTTTGACATTTCCACGCGAGGAAACAGAGTTTGAAGACGTAAGTGAGGATCTTGTCCCATGCAACTTTTCTGTGGCTGTCAGCGACGACGATATTACACACGCCCACTCTGACATGGATGCTATTGTCTACATTGCAGGATACGCTGCTCATGCTGCTTTAAAGAAGCTTTCATGTTCTGCTTGCTTCAGCACATTGGTGATTGAAAATCGAGAGATCGAAGCGGAAAATACTGCCATGATAGCTAACCTGTCGAGAGGAGGGCTGAAGTTTCCCCAGCCATGCACAGTTCACATGGTACTGATGACTAAACTAGTTGCAGAGAAGTTGTCTTTTGGAGCAACCGCGGAAGATTTTCTCTCCTGTAGAAATCAACGTGGTGTCGTGATTTCACAGACGATTTCCCTCCTGGACGAACACGACATTGAGACATGTGAAAATGGCCACACTGCACAAACTCTCCTGCGCTTGGTAGTACGCGTTGCAACCAACGTTGTTCTAAACAACTTTTGCAAACTAAGAAATGATGCCATACAAGACAATGCGCAGCAGAAGGCCGCAGCCCGGAAAGCAGCAACGCTTAAGAAGAAGTAAGTTTTATTCCCAAGCAATAAAAATGCTTTGCGCACACTTCATTGCTGGTGTCTCGTCGTTTTTTATTGTAAGGGTCAGATTAGCTGTACAAATACTCAACAGCGCAACATTATTGTGAGTGTCATTATTGCTGTGTGTGAAAGCTTTAAGCAAAACACAATACAGAATAAAACTAACACAATGCGCAGTAGACGGTGTTTTTTTTTTCAATGTTCACGAACTTCTACTTTAACAACTAGATATACGCATGTGCGGTCTGTGCGGATGGATTTTACCGCACGGCAGACATCATGTACGTGATAGAACCTAATAATTAGATGATTAATTGAAATTAACTAATCAATTTTTTATTATAATGACCAATAATGCGAAATTGGCGGCCGTATGCTAAATTGTTTATTATAAAAAACTGTATTAGCAGCTCGAACTTTCTTGACAATAAGGTGTTCTGCAATAAAAAAAATATATAAAGCAGATAAAATGATAGCCTAAGGCGCGCACAAACTAGCGAATTTCTTTTCTGCAGCAACGACAAAAATGAAAATGAAGGAATCACTTATAAGGCAGCTACGTACGGCAGTACCCGAATAGTGCAGACGGGCGCGGCGCGCTGAAATCGCGGAGCGCGGGGCCTGCACGGTCCCTTGGCGTGACGTCACGCGGCCGGTGGAGAGGCCTTAGCATTGAGAGGGTGTTGGGTAATGCATGCTACTGCGCGAAGCCCGAAGCAAGGTCCGGTACGAGGAGATGCAGGACCGGATAGGTTAGTCACGGTAGGCGTGACGGGAACTTCATGGCGGGTCAAAAATGTGCGATGCCGTCATTGACAGTGGGGATAAGATTCCCGGGTGAGCCCTGGAACAAGGTTTTGAGCATTCTGGCTACCTGCTTTGGGTATGACTCCGGGGGCTGTTGGTCCCGGAATGTTTGTCACTGCCACTCGCTAACTTAGCCTCTGATCAAAAACTAGCTAGAGAGTGGTGTGTCCAGTAGCGGCGCAGGCTCGGACACGCGCAGGGGCAGAGAGTTAGACGGGGCAGGCTACAAGTGTCCCAGAGAGGGAAGAATTAGTGCCGACTCTGCGAAGTGTTTGGTGGAACACTGAACGATCGTGCTGCATGCCCTATTGTGTCATTGCTGGTCGTCTGCATGCGAACTACCAATGGTGCTGTGTCCTGTATGTGTCGTTTTCATATCACATGTGGTACTGATGTACATGTGTTTGCAGCGTAGCGATGTGTTTGCAGCGTTGCGACGTCTTTGCAGTAGCGCTCGAATGAATGAAACGCAAAAAATTCATTCGAGACGGGGTTCCACAACACGCGTGGTCAAATTCAATAACAAGCGAAAACGAATCAATAACGGAGGCAGCTACAAATATTAACCCCACTATTATAATAAACTCCAACAACAAATCCAGTAGAACGACACAAACATCAACAGTTCAAGAAACACGCGTAGAAAGATCTGAATGACAGCATCTACTAATAATAATCCTGCGGCTCCAAGCGCCGACTTTGCTTTCCAGCATAATATTATTAATCTATCAACCAGGGCCTTAACGACAGAGGAAAGATCCATCCTTTCTCGAGGCCTTACATTCTGCCCTACCACCGGTAAATACAGCGAATTCTCGGTGTTAAAAGATTTGGACAACTTTGCACGAATGTTGCGACTCCGGGAATACTTCTTCGATCGGGCGCGGGTTACCGCGGATAGCAGAGAACCCGTCGTTACTAACCACCACTGGACTCCTATTATAGGAAGGGACAAACACTTGGACATGTATATTAACGCCGTCCAGAAAGACATTATTTACGCCTACAAGAACCACACTCCAGGGAGGCAGAACTTGTCTAAAAACGAACGGGATGCATTGAAGGCTCTGAGCAGGACAGATATAATCATAAAGCCAGCGGATAAGGGAAGTGTTATAGTTGTCATGGACAGCGAAAAATACATTGAAGAAGGCTTCAGACAACTCTCTATCATTAGTTTATATCAACGACTTGAAGCAGACCCAACTGCGCAATACCAACATTTTATTGCGGAGACCCTGGGTCAACTTGCGAAGAATGGGGACATATCCCTACGGTTACCTAAAGCCCTCACCGCACCACACCCGTCGCCGGGCCGATTCTACATGTTACCGAAAATCCACAAAAAGAATAATCCTGGCCGCTCTATAGTATCCGGCATCGGCACGACTACAGAACAAATTTCCAGTTACATTGACACACTAATTAGACATATTCCAACAACACACGCATCATACATACGCGACACAAACCATTTCCTTCGCGCAATAGCAGGTCTCAAACTACCGGAAGGAGCCTTCCTGGCAACACTAGATGTAGTCTCTCTCTACACAAACATTCCTCATTCCGATGGCATTAAATCTCTGATCGAAGCGTATGAACAAAACAGAAAGGTGGAAACCCCTACCCCACGTGTTTTAGAAATACTGGCAAAAATCGTACTCGAATATAACAACTCCGAATTTAACAATGAACACTATTTGCAAATTAATGGCACAGCCATGGGTACAACGATGGCACCCACCTACGCCAATATCTTCATGCATAGTATTGAATCCAAATTTCTGAAAGATTGCCCCATTAAGCCCACCCTATACAAACACTACAAACGATCTTTTTAATACGGGCTGACACAGAGCAAGAACTCATACGTTTTATTGAAAACTTCAACCTCGTCCACCCCAACATATCTTTCACTTACACTTACTCCAACACCACAATTGACTTTCTAGATGTTGAGATTTCGGTAAACAAAGGCTCACTTACCACCGGTGTATATAGAAAACCGACGGACTGCCAACAATACCTACACTTCCAAAGCTGCCATCCTCGTCACTCTAAAACAAGCATCCCATACTCTCAGGCACATCGATTTAAAAGAATATGTTTCCAAGACGAGGACTTCGTAAAAAATTCCAAACGCATGCGAGAAGTCCTCATTAAGCAACGATACCCCCCCCCCCCCCCCGCCATTGTCGACGATGCCATTGAAAAGCCATCTGAACTCAACCGAGAGCAAATACTGGAGGGATGTCGCTACAACGAGGAAACAGACCACCGGGCAAATTTCGTACTTACCTTCACCAGTAACCCGCCTAACGTAAACAAAATCCTCAGAAAACATTTCAACATTCTCGAACAAAGCGAGCGCCTCACCAAAATTTTCACTGCTCCCCCTCACGTGGTCTACAGACGACCAAAAAACATTAAAAATATTCTAGTACACTCAAAAACAAATGACCTTCCGGTTTGGGGTGCCGGCCCTGTGAAAAAAGTAGATGCCAGGTCTGCAAACTCATACAAACATCAAGCTGTGCAGTAAGCACAGCTTCAGGCTTCAAATGAGAAATTAATGGCAACTTTGATGAAAAAACGTAATATACCTCCTAGAATGCAGTGTGTGCAGTACGCAGTACTTGAGACAGACCGTCAACCCTCTACGAATTCGCTTTAATAACCACCGCGCGCATATCTTATCCCTACCCAACCTTGCCTTGTCAAACACATTGATGAGCGAAACCACCCATTTGATGCAATTAAGTTAACAGTCCTACAGGGTGGGTTCCACAACACCCGGGAGAGAGAACAACGCGAGTCGTACTTCATTTACAAATTTGAAACAATTCCTCACGGCATTAATGAAAGTCCAGGTGTATTGTCCTCCATCCGCCCCTTGCAGGGCCGTTGCTGACATTACGAGAGCCAGCTTGACATACCTCAGTCGTTTCTTGCCAGCGACATATTTTTCAAGCTCACACAAATTTCTTGATTCCCTACCCCATCCCGCCCCTATCTTCTCAGTTCGATTACCTTGCCTACGGGGTGCAATTGAAGAACCCTTGCCTAAGTGCTCACGCCATTCACATTTACCTGCCACACGACACTTGCCCGACCTCGGATGTTTTTCCGCTTTTTTTCTTTTGTGGGTGTTTTCAGGCACAGTGCACGTGTGTGTAGTTAATCTCACGGCGCCGCTCATTCTACCTTGACTCGAGCTGCCGAAATGGTTCCAGATGACGGAAGTCTCCTGTCCTGTCTGCATTTTATTCTGTTTATTTGTTTACTTTTTCTGGCCAGGGCACGCGAGTGCACGCATCTCTAATTTTTGTATGTTGGACAATTCCGCCACCGTCTGTTTCTGTACACCTTACTCGCTTAAATGCTCCCGCCATTGTCATTTAGCTGCCACACGACACTGGCATGAGCTTGGATGTTTTACTGTTGTGTGTCTGGGTGTTTTCATGCACAGTGCACGTGTGTCTAGTTAAGCTCACGGCGCCGCTGATTCGGCCTTGGCTCTAAATGCCGAAGTGGTTCCAGATGACGGAAGCTCCGGCCCTGTCTGCATTTTATTCTATTTATTTGTTTACTCTTTATGATCGCGGCACGCGAATGCACGCGTCTTTAAATTTTGTGTGTAGGGCGATCCCGCCACCGTCTGTTCCTGTGCGCCTTACACGCCGCCGCTCTGTTGCCTTGATGGGTAGCCATTATCCCCTCCCGCTCCGTGTTTTCCTTTTTTTTCCTCGTCCGGGGTCGGCTCCCCGTGGCTGCGGGGTGGGCGACGGGGGACAGCACGTTTTTCTTTTTTTATTTGTTGCCCTTGTTTTCTCTTTCTATCTGTATTTGTTCTAGTATTCTTTGCCTCCGTTTGTTTCTTTTGTTCATGTGTGGTACATGTGTGCCAGTGCCAACTCCTTCAGAAGAGGAAGAAGACCCCTGTAACCGCAGTCTTGAGAAAGGACAGGCTCTGTCCGAAACGTCTAATCAAAGTAAATCTATGGCTAAATGAAGCGTTTTGAAGCGTTTTCAACTTTGAATAATATATATATATATATATATATATATATATATATTGGAACGAAGAAGATGAACCAGCCCCGAAGCTAACGACGACAAAGCGCTCGCGCCGCCGGTTGGATGCTCGTGCTGGATGGAACACTGCCGCTTGTGTCTGGTCTCTCGGCTCTCTGCCTCGTAGATTGCCTGTGCCAAGGTCTTCGTAGCCGGCGCTTCCATCATGCCAATAAACCGCTCTACATTTGGTGGAGGTTGCTGTGTTCCCCTTTTCACCATCACCACCAGTGCCCCTACTGAAGTGCACACCGACGTAAGCGGAATCGGCCTCGGGGCTGTCCTTGCCCAGCGCAAGCCCGAATTTCCTGAATACGTCGTTGCGTACGCCAGCCGTGCCCTCACCAAGGCTGAGTCGAACTACACCGTGACGGAAAAGGAGTGTCTCGCCGTAGTGTGGGCTCTAACAAAATTCCGCCCATACTTATATGGCCGCCCGTTCACCGTCGTCACCGATCATCACGCTTTGTGCTGGTTGGCTTCACTCAAAGATCCCTCAGGGCGCCTAGGCCGCTGGGCCCTCCGTCTTCAGGAATTCGATATCACCGTAGTTTACCGATCGGGCCGCAAGCATTCCGACGCCGACGCCTTGTCCCGCTCCCCACTGCCCTCTCCTGCGCCCTCTTCGCCAATATCTGCATCCCTACTCGCAGCGCTCACTACCATGGACATGCCCCATCAACAACGCCAAGATCCATGGATTTCATCGTTGCTCGACGTACTTCGTGCACCCTCTACGGCCTCCTTCCCTCGAGCACTTCGTCGCCAGGATTCCCATTTTGCCCTTCACGACGGTCTTCTGTACCGGCGCAACTATCGTCCAGATGGCCGCAAGTGGCTTCTCGTGATTCCCCGGCATCTCCGCACTGAGACTTGTGAACACCACCATGCCGATCCTCAGAGCGCTCACGCTGGCTCGCTGAAAACGTACGAGTGACTACGCCAGAGGTACTATTGGCGGGGCATGTAGAACTTCGTTCGTCGCTACGTTCGCTCCTCTTCGGCTTGTCAGCAGCGGAAGTCGACACCTCGCCCTTCGACTGCCCCGTTACAGCCAATACCGTGTCCGGCTCGCCCTTTTGATCGTGTGGGCATCGACCTATATGGGCCACTTCCCTCCACGGCCGCTGGGAATCGCTGGATCATAGTCGCCGTGGACCACCTCACTCGGTATGCTGAGACCGCTGCCCTACCTGCGGCTACTGCTCGTGATGTAGCCTTCTTCCTTCTTCATCACTTTGTGCTGCGTCACGGCGCTCCTCGCGAACTTCTCAGTGACCGCGGCCGTGTTTTCTTGTCTGAAGTTCTTCACGAGCTGCTCGCTGCGTGCCACACAGTCCACCGCACCACTACTGCTTACCACCCTCAAACCAATGGCCTCACCGAACGCTTCAACCATACTCTTGGGGACATGATCGCCATGTACATTCACTCCGACAGCTCCAATTGGGATCAGGTTCTTCCGTTCGTCACCTATGCATATAACACCGCCTCTCAAGCAACCACCGGCTTTTCCCCATTCTTTTATTCAGACGTGAACCTTCTTTTATGTTGGATAAAATCCTTCCCTACAACCCCGACAGCTCGGAATATGCTTCCCTCTCTGACATCACCCGCCATGCTGAGCAGTGCCGCCAGTTGGCTCGCTCCTTCACCGCCGAACGTCAAGGTCTCCGTACCCATGCTTCCGATCAAGACACTCCCGCGGTTCACTTCTCCACTGGCTCACTGGTCTGGCTCTCTGTTCCGAATACGTCCAAATTTTCGGCCAAGCACATCGGCCCTTACCGCATCTTTGAGCGTACGTCACCGGTCAACTACATTATCGAACCGGTGACACCTTCTTCGGACCATCGCCGCCGTGGCCGCGACGTCGTTCACGTCAGCCGCTTGAAGCCGTATTATAGCCCCCTCGTAGTCTCCTCTCCTTGAGTCGCCAGGATGGCTCCCTCTTTCCGCCGGGGCACTTGGAATGAAGATGAACCAGCCCCGAAGCCAACGACGACAAAGCGCTCGCGCCGCCGGTTGGATGCTCGTGCTGGATGGAGCACTGCCGCTTGTGTCTGGTCTCTCGGCTCTCTGCCTCGTAGATTGCCTATGCCAAGGTCTTCGTAGCCGCCGCTTCCATCGTGCCAATAAACCGCTCTACAATATATATATATATATATATATATATATATATATATATATATATATATATATATATATTAAGGAAGCCAACAGTCACCGAAACCAAGGTGCATAGGGGAATGTTTCTATTTTGTTTAATATCTAGTGTCAATCAATTAGTTTTGAAGAAAATTACTTGATAAGTAATTTTCTTAACAATGTTTCTTTTTTTTAATATCTAGTGCCAATCAATAGTTTTTTTTAAAGAAAATTACTTATAAAGCAGCAGAAAAAACAACCATGCCGCCGGTGGGATCCGAACCCACGACCTCCTAATATCGCGTCCGGTGCTCTTTCCAACTGAGCTACGGCGACGGATGTCCAATCTGCTGCTTTCGTGGATATTTATGTTTAGCGTGTAAGCGAACCTTGAGAGTGTTCACCAGCGCCACCCTCGTCCATAGCGGTGGACGTAGTAGCTCAGTTGGTAAGAGCACCGGACGCGATATTCGGAGGTCGTGGGTTCGGATCCCACCGGCGGCATGGTTGTTTTTCTGCTGCTTTATAAGTAATTTTCTTTAAAAAAAGTAATTGATTGGCACTATAGATATTAAAAAAAAGAAACATTCCCCTATGCACCTTGATTTCGGTGACGGTTCGCTTCCTTAATATGTTTGTCAAACGAGCCCCTCACTTCATTTGCCTTGTCTGTTAATATATATATATATATATATATATATATATATATATATATATATATATATATATATATATATTACGACTGCTTCATGATCAGTGTGATATAGGATTTCTATACTATTTTTATTTTTCATTTATTATTATTTCTATTTTTATTATTAGCTATATTTTAAGGGGACTCGGGAGTTCTGGGCGAACACCAGAAGGTAGCAGCAAGGCAAAGATCAAGGCGGTGTCAAGGTGACGTCCAGTTATTTCAATAAGGCAGTTGAGCAGGCAGGTCTGGCACAGTGAGCACAACCGTCTCTCATTTTCGGCAGTTGCCTGCACTGGGACCGTGCTGTCCTGCTATATTACAATCACCCTTCGGCAAAAGAAGGAGTCATCCTGGCAACTCAAGACGAGCACGCAACCTGGGGGTCGTAGTAAGGCTTTAGGCGGTTGGCGTGGACGACGACGCAGATCCCATGAGGGAGCGAAGGGCTCTACGAGGTAGTTCACCGACGAAGCTTGCTCAATAACACGGTAGGGTCCGTTATAGCGGGATAGAAGTTTCGTGCAGAGGCCGCGGGTGGAGGAAGGGACCCAGAGCCAGACATGCGAGTCCGGAGCATAGGAGGGTGCCGTAGTGCAGCTGTCTCGGTTGAGACAGCTGTACGGGAAAGCTGTGAGAAAGCTGGCGTCACTCTTCGGTCTACTGAGCAGCCTGAGAAAGTGGCAAGGACTCGGAAGCGTCAGGGCGGTAATGGAGGATGGTGTCCACGGTGCAGTTAGATCCCGACCGTAGAGGAGGAAAAAGGGCGAGAGCACAGTGGTAGCTTGCACAGCGGTATTGTACGCATATGTAACAAAGGGAGGGATTTTGTCCCAATTAGAATAGTGCCGGTTCACATAATTAGCGATCATATTTGTTAGAGTGCAGCTGAAACGCTCAACTAAGCCGTTGGCTTGGGGATGGTAAGCAGAGGTGTGCGATGACATTCCTTGAGGTCTGTCTCGACGACTTCCGAAAGAAAAACGCGGCCCGCTATAACTGAGAACTTCTCTGGGTGCGCCATGTCGAAGGATGAGGCGATGAAGGATGAAAGGTGCAATACCACTCGCGGAAGCAGATGCCAGCGGAGCAGTTTCCGCATAACGGGTGAGGTGGTCGATTGCGAAGATGACATAGCGATGGCCGTCCGGAGTCGGTGGAAGCGGACCGCAAATACCAATCGCAACGCGTTCGAATGCGCGGGCAGGGTATGTGAGTGCCTTCATGGGTGAGGTGGGAAGGTCTCGCCAGTAGTACCGCAGACGCAAGCATGCATATGTTTTGACACAATGGCATAAGCACACTGAGGATCGGCTTGGAAACCGGCGCAGATATCAGAGCTCAGGTGGCGGGGAATAAACAGAAGCTGTTGCGCCTCTCAGCAAGGTATGTACTTACGGCGGTAGAGCAAGTCACTGCGAACGGCGAAGAGTTCGAGAAGCATAAAGGTGGGAAGTAGACTGTAAAGCGATAATGGAGGCAATACAAGGGCATTTGCGCTTTTTGGACAGCATGTCGGAGATGTCAAGGAACGACGAATCGTAAACGGCTAAGAATAGAGGAGAGGGGTCACTCGGAATAGGTGAATAGGAAAAGGCGTCAGCATCGTAATGTTCGCGGACGGAGCGGTAAACGACATGAATGTTTTAATCCTGCAGGCGAAAGGCCCAACGAGCACGACGTCCAGACGGGTCCTTCTGAGAAGATAGCCAACAGAGCACGTGATGATCTGTCATGGCATAAAACGGGTGGCCATAGACGTAATGCCGAAAGTTTCCGATCACCCAGATGATAACCAAGCATTCCTTTTTTGTCACCGTAAAGTCAGCCTCAGCTTTTGTCAGGGTGCGACTCACGTAAGCCACAACGTACTCGGCAGAATCCGGTTTCCGCTATGCGAGCACTGCTCCAAGACCCACTCCGCTGGCATCAGTGTGGATTTCATTCGTTACAGTAGGGTCAAAATGTCGTTGAATCGGAGGTGAGACGAGAAGGCGGCGTTGGGTGGTAAAGGCGTCATCGCAAGCTGGTGTCCACGCCGAGAGATTGTCGCTCGTAGCGAGGAGGCGTGTGAACGGGGCGATTATGGAAGCAAAGGCTCGAATAAATTGCCGAAGATATTAGCATTAGAAAATAAAGCTGCGCAGTTCTTTTAACATTCGATGGTTTAAGAAAATCAGCAAAGGCACGAAGTTTTGTTGGATTCGTAAGAACACCAGCTTTCTAGCGGCGAAGCAGCACATCAAATTTAGTTGAAGGCCAGCAGCAGTCAGAGAAGTTAGGACGCGTTGTGACATTCCGTGTATGCTACGAGGATCCACGTTCGACGGCGCGGCGTAGACGGAGACCCGTGACAGCGGCATCATCAATTACCCAGCCATGCTCTTTGAGTGACGACCAGAAAAACCGGACCCGCCGCCGCCCCGGGGAAACAGGCTTTATCCTCCCCAATTTCCGGGCCACTGGGACAACATTCTTTCCCTCCCCCCCTTTGTCGTGGGCTATCGCCGGGAAGGCACCCACAGCTTCCCAGAAGGGCCGTGACGGACACCTGTCAGACAGACAGGCAGTACTCGCCAAGAATGTGGAAAGACAGGCGCTAGTGAATTAGCTCCGAAGAGAGAGCCTGTGTATACTCTCACTTGAGAGAGAGTGGTGGCGTTTTTGTTGTTTATTTAGTTTGTATTGTTAACAGACTCTGGGGTCGAGGCTAAGCCCAGCCCAAGGGGTGGTCCCCATCTCGCATGTTATTTTGGATTGGAGAATTGATGCTTTGGGCGGGCCACTGGAAATGACCGCCCTTAGTCCTTTGTTAATCAAGTGCTTAAAAGCGCATGTAAACGGATGCAGTTCAGTCTGAGCTGGGGCTCCATGCTTAGCATGTAATGTGATGCTACTTAGGCACTAACCTGCCCGGTCGATGAGTAAAGTAGTGCAAAGTTTGTTCTGTTGAAAAATTATGCTCTGCTGTCATCATCTACAAGCTCGCCTCCTGTTCATCTTCCAAGCCGAACAACACTAGAGGAAGGGTTTGGGAACCATCCTCGAAGAAACGGACGACTATTGAAATTCTACTGCATACACGCAAGCCGAGCAGGACGACATCGTTCGCGAAGAGGGCCTTCAGCGCCGAAGCCCGACGGCGTGCAGCTTCTGCCAGCAACCGCTCGAGCCCAACTCCGGAGCCACTCCATCGCCCCCATGAAGTCGTCGGCACGTAAGCTCGGACGCCCCAGCCTCTGATGTATAATCCTAATCATGTGTAATTATTGAATATACCTGTTTGTTTAAACTGAGCCATACGGTGTCTCTTTGCCTCTCCGTCCCGTGTGGACCTGCGCATTATGGGGGTCATCACACTGGTGTCAGAAGTGGGGTCTCAAAAGCAAATGTCCTCTGAATGCTGTGACATTCATGACTTCAAAATTGTAATCAAAAGGGAATCACGGGACTGATTGTGGGACTTTTACCCCCATTTGAGAGGCTTGAGGCACTGGAGGGCTTGAAAAAAAAATGACTGTATCTGAGGGAGCTCCCACTCCACAGCCGTCGCTCGGAGCAAGCATGCTGGCATTAGGAAGCGTCATTCCGACGTTTACGGGAGATAAGACAGGGGTTCCAATCTGCGATTTCTTTTCCATGCTAGAAGAGATTGGGAAAATGGGGGGATGGTCCGATGCTCAAATGCTGGGAATGGCGAGGTGTAAGATGGCAGGAGCTGCTCATGATTTTGCCTGGCGAGACGAAAAAGTAAAATCCACAAAATCATTTGCGGAATTTAAGAAGCTCGCGTTTGAGCATTTCGACACTGAACCACGTCACGTGCGGGTACAGAGGTTCCGTGACGCCGGACAGATGGTAGGGGAGGACGTGCGAACATTTGCGTCGCGGCTTCAGCGCCTAGCACGCGATACGTTAAGCAGGGAGGAGGAAGGAGACCAGTTAAGGAAGAAATACGCGGAGGATATACTTAAAGAGGAAATGACCGCTTTGTTCGTGGCTGGTCTGCAAGACCCTGTGCGCCGGTTCGTGCTCTCGCGCAAGCCGAGCAATTTCGACCAAGCCGTGGAGGCCGCATTGGATGAGGAACGAAATGAGGCGTTAACGACAGCCGCAGCGAGAGTACGCGTCATAGAGAGAGCGGTGCTCAACCCTGAGGTTGCTCTCTTGACAGAGCGGTTAGATCGCTTGGAACAGCTGCTAACTCAGCAGGTAGAACGCCAGGTTGAAGCGCGCGCTCAACAGCGCCCATTCGCTGGAAACCGGAGACCGCCACAAAGCTACAGGCGCGGTATGCGAGATTTTGAAGAAATCGTATGCTTCGCTTGCCAGGGTCGCGGACACATCGCCAGGTTCTGCCAAAACGTGCGCCGTGGGGAGCCACAAAGAGAAGCAGGCGAGACACGCTCTAAGCAAGCCTACAGCGGGGCTCCAGATACCGAGACAAAAAACTAGTTAGTCCTCCCCCGCCTGAGGAGCGTGGGGAGGGAGCAGTAGATGATGAGGTGGTGGTAGTTTGTGTGGCCGACGAGGCATGCCCTGTTGTGCGTTGCAAGTTAAATGGTTGTTGTATGGAATTGTTGATAGATACAGGGTCAAAGGTGACATTGCTTAAGGAGAGCAGTTTTAACACGCTTCGAAGGAAGGGGGACCGCGAGGTGTTGGAAGCGTCTGGTGGTATGACAACCAAATTTGTAGGCATAACGGGGGATCCTCTTGGCATAAGTGGACTCTACCGGTTACACTTCTCTCTCGGCGGAATTGCATTGGAGCACCCCTGCTACGTATGCCCGGACACGGTGTCTCTGCCAAACGGAGTGTCAGGTATATTAGGGCAGGATTTTTTGAGAAAAGGGAAGGTAGTAGTGTCATTCTCTGAGGAAGAGGTTAATGCGGGCGGCTCAAAAGTTCCGTTTTTGAATAGGAGAGGGGCTGAGATTCGCATTACCGATATTGACACCCGTCAAACAGTGGGATCATTGGAGAAGGTATATTCGCGGGTTGCCGTCAGGCTGGTCGAGGAGGCGGTCGTCCTTCCTTGGTCGGAGCACATTTTGTACGCGTTTGTGCCTTCAGATGTAGAGAGCGGCGCCGTGGGAGTGCTTGAGCCGGTCGACTCTCTCAGCAATGGCCTGAAGGTAGCCGCGTGCCTCGTGACAGTTAATGACGCCCACAGAGTGCCCCTACGGGTGGTTAACTGTAGCCAGCAGCCACTGAGCCTTCCCAAGAACAAAACATTGGCTTTCTTCACCTCTGCGATAGAGCAACGTGAGCCCACCGATACGGTACTCGCAACTGTAGAGCATGCTAGTTCTTCGGCTGCTCCAAAGGTGTCGTTCGATCTTTCTCACGTAAAATCCAGGGAGAGGGAGGCTCTGGCTGGTTTGCTGAACGACTACTCGGAGGTATTCGCCGCGTCCAACCTGGATTTGGGCTGCTGTGGCGTTATAAAGCACAGGATAGAAACCGGCACTTCATCGCCCGTTTACCAGCGTGCGTACAGGATTCCTTACTCCCAACGTGAGGAGATGGAGCGGCAGGTGCAGGACCTGATTGATCGCGGCATTGTCGAACACTCAAAGTCACCCTGGGGAGCACCAGCACTATTGGTGGAAAAGCCAGATGGCTCATATCGATTGGTAGTGGACTACCGCAAACTAAATGCCGTAACTCGCATCGATCCCTACCCCATCCCCAATATACAGGAGACGCTTTCTCAGCTGGGCTCTGCCAGGTACTTCACGGTAGTGGACATGGCGGCGGGATTCTGGCAGATAGCAATGGATCCGGCAGATGCCGAGAAAACGGCATTCAACACGCCCTCAGGGCACTATGAATGGAAAAGAATGCCGATGGGTCTGGCCAACAGCCCTGCTGTCTGGCAGAGAACCGCTGATGTTATCCTGGCAGGTCTTCTGGGGAGGCTGTGCTTCGTGTATATGGATGACATTATCATATACAGTGACAGTTTTGATAACCATTTGCGCGATATTGAGCAGGTTTTGGTGCGACTAAGAGCAGCGGGTCTCAAGCTGAAGCCCTCTAAGTGCCAATTCCTCAAAAACGAGGTGAAATACCTCGGGCACGTTGTTTCAGCTGACGGCGTGCGACCGGACCCTGAGAAACTAAGGTGTGTCTCGGATTTTCCATCCCCGACTAGCGTCCGCCAGGTCCGGCAGTTTCTCGGCCTGATCGGTTACTACCGAAGGCACATAGAGGAGTTCGCCAAGCTCGCTAAGCCGCTCACCGCCTTAACAGCCAAAAATGTCGCCTTTCGCTGGGACGAAAACGCGGAGAATGCTTTTGGGGCCCTGAAAAGGAAGCTAATGAGTGCACCGCTGTTGCGCCACCCGGATTTTAGTTTGCCCTTCGTTATGGCCACAGATGCGTCAAAGTTCGCAGTTGGTGCCGTGCTATCTCAGGTTATCGAGGGCAAAGAACATCCCGTTGCTTTTGCTAGCCGACAGCTGAGCCCCACAGAGCAAAAGTACGGAGCTACGGAAAGGGAGTGCCTCGCCGTTGTCTGGGCAGTAAAGCACTTCAGATGCTACCTTTACGGCCGCAAATTCAAGCTAGTCACAGACTGCCATCCTCTGAAATGGGTGATGAGTGTCAGGGACCCTAGCTCGCGACTCGCTAGATGGAATCTACACCTGCAGGAATACTGCTTTGAAGTTGAGCACAAGTCAGGAAAGACACATCTGAATGCTGATGCACTCAGCCGCACAGCTGCCGTGGCAGCTATAGATGAGTTTGTCCCCGTAGTCGACCCCGCCGAATTACGCACAGAGCAGTGCAAAGATCCTGACCTGAAGCGAATAATCGAAAGCTTAGAGGGCGCACCGTCTCACCCCGAACAGCTAGGTTATTTCATTGGCAAAGACGGCACCCTGTGTCGGCGCACGAGGCCAACCAGGAAAGGGAGACCAGAGAAAACCGCTTGGGAGAGAGTCGTCATACCTCGGTCGTGGACAGAAAGGGTTCTTCGCGCGTTTCACGATGCGCCATGCGCCGGTCATTTTGGCGTAGCGAAGACACGCAGGCGTGTGGAGCGTTTGTACTTTTGGAGTGGCATGCGACAGGATGTTAGAGACTACTGTGCGAAGTGTCATTCCTGTCTCGAAAGAAAAACACCCAAGGGACGAAGACCAGCTCCAATTCAGCCGTTCCCTGAGGTTTCGGCTCCCTTCGAGCGGACAGGTATGGACATAATGGGCCCATTGCCCACGACCACTTCTGGAAACAAGTACATTTTAGTATTTGTCGATCACCTTTCAAAATACGCGGAAGCGGTAGCACTCCCAGATCAGAAGGCAGACACGGTTGCAAGAGCATTTGTCGAACAGATCGTGCTCCGACATGGACCCCCGAGGCAACTCTTGACAGATCGGGGAACGAACTTCGTGTCGCAGCTAATGAGGAGAGTTTGCGAGCTGCTTAAGATCGCTAAGAAGCAGACAACACCGTACCATCCGGCTTGCAACGGCGCGGTGGAGCGACTGAACCAAACCGTGGCCGGGTTCCTGTCGCATTTTGTTTCGCGCGACCAGCGGGACTGGGACTTGTGGCTCCCGTATGCAATGTTTGCCTACAATTCCGCAGCACACGAGAGCACGGGCGAATCGCCATTCTTTCTTCTCTACGGCCGAGACCCGGACCAGCCTAGTGAAGTGCCAGAGGGCCCCCGTCGTGTCCCATACGCTTCACTGGACGACTATAAGGTTGAGCTAGAATCGCGCTTGCAAGTGGCGAGGGACATCGCAAAGGAGTCCTTAAAGAAAGCGGCGAAGCGCAGGAAGGAGGTGCACGATCGCAGTGCTAGAGACGCGCCGTTTAATGTGGGGGACAGCGTGTACATAGAAAACTGCCAAAGGCAGATTGGGCTAGCTCGTAAGTTCCAGACGAAGTGGAGAGGACCGTGCGAGGTTGTCGAGAAGCTTTCTCCGGTAAACTTCAGAGTCCGAGACGTGAACCGGCGTTTGATAAGGATACACGCAAATCGCCTCAAGTCGGCACCGGTTCAGTATTCACGAAATGAGGAAAGGGAAAGCGCGGATTTTGATGAGGACAGAAGTGAAGCGGAGCGCGCAGATAGTTCGCAAGAAACGCCCTCTCCTGCATTTGTTCGGCAGGCGCCCGAGGTGACGGCCGGAATGCCACCGGATTTACTTCATGCATTGCTAGAAGAAGAAGCGCGCGAGGTTGCCGCGCAGATAACGCCAGGAGAGGCTCCTGCCACGAGCCCTCGCGAGTCCCAAAGCAGACAAAGGGGTACAGACTTACTTAGTATGACTCATGAAGGCCGATATCCGCTGCGAAATCGGAAAGCTAAGTCGGACTAATGGCGTAAACAGAGCGGAGTTTTGAACTGGTTAGAATTGTGTAATGCCACAGCTCATAACATTGCTATGTGCTTATGTGTTAAGTTATCGGAGTTGGTAGTAAAACCTTTCTGTCATTAAGTAACACCTTCACAGGAGAGCATGCGGAGCGCATGCAGAACCTGCCCTACTTCCTTTCGTTATCTATATTTTTGTCTGTGCCGTGTTCGTGCTAGAAGTGGGAGCTCCTTTGTAACTGTGGTAAATTTATTTCGTCCAGTTTGGACTAGAAAGGAGAGGCTTGGGTGCTGAGTTTCATGTTTATCTGTAAAAGAAGATCAGTGCTGCCCCTGGAGACGCCAGTATTGACAGCGGAGGCATATGGTGTTGTGCAGTGGTGTTGAGTGCAGCGAAAAGTGTTTTGTCGGACGCACTGTGCGAGGCGATTCAGAAAGACAAGGGGAGCTGCGTGGACTCAAATGTTCGGAGAACATTCTTCTGGAGGGTGAGCGAGTGTGACATTCCGTGTATGCTACGAGGATCCACGTTCGACGGCGCGGCGTAGACGGAGACCCGTGACAGCGGCATCATCAATTACCCAGCCATGCTCTTTGAGTGACGACCAGAAAAACCGGACCCGCCGCCGCCCCGGGGAAACAGGCTTTATCCTCCCCAATTTCCGGGCCACTGGGACAACATTCTTTCCCTCCCCCCCCTTTGTCGTGGGCTATCGCCGGGAAGGCACCCACAGCTTCCCAGAAGGGCCGTGACGGACACCTGTCAGACAGACAGGCAGTACTCGCCAAGAATGTGGAAAGACAGGCGCTAGTGAATTAGCTCCGAAGAGAGAGCCTGTGTATACTCTCACTTGAGAGAGAGTGGTGGCGTTTTTGTTGTTTATTTAGTTTGTATTGTTAACAGACTCTGGGGTCGAGGCTAAGCCCAGCCCAAGGGGTGGTCCCCATCTCGCATGTTATTTTGGATTGGAGAATTGATGCTTTGGGCGGGCCACTGGAAATGACCGCCCTTAGTCCTTTGTTAATCAAGTGCTTAAAAGCGCATGTAAACGGATGCAGTTCAGTCTGAGCTGGGGCTCCATGCTTAGCATGTAATGTGATGCTACTTAGGCACTAACCTGCCCGGTCGATGAGTAAAGTAGTGCAAAGTTTGTTCTGTTGAAAAATTATGCTCTGCTGTCATCATCTACAAGCTCGCCTCCTGTTCATCTTCCAAGCCGAACGACACTAGAGGAAGGGTTTGGGAACCATCCTCGAAGAAACGGACGACTATTGAAATTCTACTGCATACACGCAAGCCGAGCAGGACGACATCGTTCGCGAAGAGGGCCTTCAGCGCCGAAGCCCGACGGCGTGCAGCTTCTGCCAGCAACCGCTCGAGCCCAACTCCGGAGCCACTCCATCGCCCCCATGAAGTCGTCGGCACGTAAGCTCGGACGCCCCAGCCTCTGATGTATAATCCTAATCATGTGTAATTATTGAATATACCTGTTTGTTTAAACTGAGCCATACGGTGTCTCTTTGCCTCTCCGTCCCGTGTGGACCTGCGCATTATGGGGGTCATCACACTGGTGTCAGAAGTGGGGTCTCAAAAGCAAATGTCCTCTGAATGCTGTGACATTCATGACTTCAAAATTGTAATCAAAAGGGAATCACGGGACTGATTGTGGGACTTTTACCCCCATTTGAGAGGCTTGAGGCACTGGAGGGCTTGAAA